>BDDA01000392.1:11644-36899 GCA_001662385.1 Chlamydomonas asymmetrica | reverse complement strand
CAGTGCCCATCGGCGCCTCGCTGGTCATCATGGGGCCCCCCATGATGCCACCCCCCATCATTGGAGCCTCCGTGCCCCCCATCATGCCGCCCCCCATGATGCCCGCGGCGCCTGCACCACACAGCAGATGGGAGGGGGTCAGCACATGCCGTCACATCCCCACAGGGGCCACCCGCATCAAACTTCCACAATTACTAAATGTAAACAACCGTGGCGGTGGACACATTGTGCCCACATTGTGTCGAGCGCACAAGCGATGCAAGCCAGCGCAAACCCAAAATGACACGAACAATCCGCAAGCACCTTGATCCAGGTTGAAACCCAGTTCAATCCATGTCCAATCTGATAGCCGACCCAATTCCAATTTGGTTAAAGCAAGTGCATTACCGACCTGTCGGTGCACCGGAGGGCATCATTGCCTCCTCCTCCACCGCAGTGGCGTTGGTGTTGGTGAGGTTGAGCTCAGAGCTCGGCGGCAGCAGCACCGCGTCAATCACGTGCAGCACGCTGCCCTGGAAAGGGATGTCGGGCTTGATGATGTGCGCAATGGTGAAGTTATTGCCCGCAACTTGGACCGAGGGAAGCGTTGAGAGGTCGACGGTGGTATTCTCTGCGGGCATCGTTTCCATCTCAGCCGGGGCCTCCATGGCGGTGGCATTGCTACCCAGCCTGTGAGCGGCAGGCCAGCAGCAGCGCGATGCATTGGTGCGGCCACAAACACGCCCGTTGTGAGGTGCGCAAGCATCAAGCAATTCAAGATCTGGTGGTATGCATCGCATGACGGTAGCATGACGGCAGCATGACGGTACGTGCTGCATCGCACGGCCAAGCATGACGGTACTTGGATTCGCTTACATGAGCATGAGCTGCGGTCCCGCCAGGCTAGTGAGGTTGAGCGGTACGCCCGGCTGCAGGCCCTCCGCAGTGAGGTTGGAGATGAACAACGCAGCGCCTGCGAGCAGATAAGCAGCACACACACACACATTCCGCACACCACATAACGTGCGGTACATCGCACACCGCGCAGGACTGGCCTGTACGCTTGCATGCAGGCGCCTACAGCTTCTCCAAATAACGTGCAAATGCAAGGTAGACCTTGATCCTGGTACATGGCAGTGCGATAGGCGTCAGCTGGCAATCAGCGGCGTCAGCTGGCAATCAGCGGTGTCAGCTGGCAATCAGCTGGCAAGAAGCGTTTGTGCGCTTCAAGGGCAGTGGCTCAGGCACTCTTCGTTCCAGCTCCGACAACCACCTACCCACCTGGCACAACGTGGATCGGCAGTATGCCCGTGCTGATGTTGAGCAGGTCAGGATTGGTCCACAGCTCCGACACATCGCTCAGGTTGAGCGCCTGGGCAAGCGTGGTGAAGGCCTGGTGGACAGGCAGAGGCAAGCAACCGGCAGAAGCAGAGCAGCGTCTGAGAGTCATGCCCGAGGCTTCAGCTGCGTGTAGGTGCAACAGCAGGGCTAAGCCGTCCCCAATGGAGAATGCCTTGTGCGACGCCATTGCTTTCCTCCCCGGCACTGACTGACTGGCTGTGCCAAGCAGGTGCCCGAAGGCTCGAAATGCAACAGGCAGCTGCCCTGGCAGGGTCGCCGGTATTCCCTTGCTGCACATTGGTATGGCTGCCGCATGCTGCAGGCAAGACAGTCTCTCGCTTACCGCATCGGTGGGAACGAACACTGTAGCAACGGTGGTGTTCTGTGAAAGGTAAGCATCCAGGCCCGTTGCGTTGAGCAGCTGAGCGGCGTACTGCAGGCTAGGCCCAGCAGTGGCATTACCAGCAGCGCCAGTGGGAGCGGGCTCGACGGAGGCCTCCGGTGTGATGGCAGGCACCTCAGGGGTGGCCGATGCTGCGACCTCGCCCGGTGCAGCACTGGGGGTCTCCGCGGGAGCGGTCTCAGCTAAATTGTAGGTGGCGCCAGGCGTGGTGGCAGCCGTGTTCTGCGCACGGATACCTGTTTGGCATTGGGCAGCAGGTAGGCAGGTCAGCACCAGGAACCGGCAAAGAGTTGTTGCTTTCCATTTTCCAGTGAGGTTTGTTAGGTTGCGTGCACCGTCAGGGGCGCGTGCGCCACGCGAGCCCCTTGGGTCATACGCCCAAGGGAAGTGTTGCGTAAGCGACTGCCACCGCAAGGCAGCAGTTGAGTCATAAGGTGTGCGTACAGGCAGGCAGAAACAGGCACAGCGGTGCTTGTTTGGTTGTGACAGGCAGGGGAAAGTTTGATGCAGCAAAGGTACGGATATACAAACCGCCAGACGGCTGTGCTGCAGCTAGCGTATGTGGTGTCTAACGAACGCCACTGCAGGGTGAGCACCAGAGGCTGTTTCCTGTTGCTACCATGAGCCAGTCAAGGCGCAATTGACAGGCGATGCCTTATATCTCTGATGATTCTAGGAAGGTATTCGTCTGCCAAGGCAGCGGATCGAGCTGCAGGGGAATGTGCACCACTAGCAGCTGCACGCCAAAATGCCACCCAAGCACAAACAGCCACCCCGCGTAGACGCTCCCCTGACCGGAAGTACACAAGTCCAGAGAGCAAAAGGCTCACCAACAGACGCCGTGGCCAGCAGCCCTATGAGAAGCAAGGTGACGGTTGAGTCCCTTGCAGTCATTTTCCGCTGGCTGCCAGCTGGCGACTGCAATGCGTCTTGTTGAGTGAAGATGACGTGCTGGTGGCTGCGAAGAGATGTATGGTGACGATTCTGAATGATTGTGTTGGCCTGTTTGCTGCTTTATAGAATTATAGCCACTGGTAGGTACAATTGCTGCTGCTGCCACTCTGCGCTGGAAGGTGCCGCGTTGTGGTGCAGCAGCCAGGCATTTTCGGTTTGCATTTTGGAGCCAGCAGATTGCATCATCAGCAGGCAGGTTCATTCAACAGTGTCAAGATGACACCATCGCGCGGAGCCAACCGGGCATCACAGTAGGAGCAAGAAAGCGGGATACCTGCTGCAGCACTGCTGACCTGTGGTTGCCACGTAACTCCCAATCCACCCAAATCAGCCAAGCGGTTCAAAGGCGGTTCAGTTATCATCTAAAGGATGAGCGCATCAGACACGCAAAGCGCATAAATATATGTGTTTGTACAAGTCAGCCTGCACAACACTGTCACCCAATCGGCATCGGCTGCAGCACACACAGAGTAGACAGGTTGCAGGCATCACGTCTCGCGGCCAACTGAGTCCACTATGTGTTAAAAACTTCACCACGAAGCGCCGCACACTTAAGCCATGGTTCCAAACGGTTTGCAGCGCGCCCGCTGCGTGCCAAGACCGCTCCCCCAATCCAGGGCAGGCAACCGCTGGCAGGACTCCGTCGTGCTGCTGATGCGGCAGCAAATGCGGTGAATGAACGACAAGGCCGTTGCTCGGTCGTCATCCCTGAAAAGCGAGCCGTTAGTGGCCTGGTGATGCAACCAGCACGGCAGCAGCCACCACAGCGCCACTGCACAGCTGCGTGCCCGTGTGCATCGCTGCATGTGCCGCCCATCAACTCCTAAGCATGATATCTCAAATGCATGTTGCAGTATTGCAACCCAATCCCATGCAGGCTGTCAACCAATAAAAACATCAAGAATAAGATCCGGTCCATGCATGCTGTCATTCTGAATACATTTGCATGTAATCAGAGTCGGAGTAATCGGGGCCACCGGCGGGTGGCGTCGGCCCAAACGTGTCAAACGGGGACTCCACAAACAACAGCGCACGCTTGCGGTTGCGCAGGATGGGCACCTGCAGAGGGCGACAGGCCAGGGGGGAGCGGGCATGGAGCATGCATGAGCCTGAGCGACACATACAGCGAATTGATCGAGGCCGACCAGCATTGCTGCATAGCGTTGGCATCCGCATCACCTGCCGCATCACCTATCACTCATTTGTCCCTGGTTGAGCAACTGATGGGAACCGCAGTAAACCGCTGGTAATATTCTACCAAACCTTCCTGTGAACACGGCCTGTGCACCAACGTTTGGGCGCAACATCGCATTACTGCGATTGCCATGGACATGCATGAGCTCATGTGCTGCGAGGTTCACAGGCTTGGTTCAATCTTGGTACTCCAGACTCTTGCCGCGCCAACCAGGAACGAAGTGCATGGGGAAGCTGATTGGGCAAGCACTGAGGGTGTGACTTGTACAGGCGTACAGCATGTACTGCTGTATGTACTGAATGTACTGTATGTGCTGTATGTACTGCGTGTACTGCTCACCGGCTCCCAGCCCAGCTGCTTGCGTAGCGCCTCCAGCCGGCCCTCGTTGCGACCCAGATCGGGCAGGCTGCGCTGCCGCCCGCTGGCCCGCACCACCACCTGACACACGGTACGGTACGCGCACGTGCACAGCAGCAACAGCAGCAGTCCACCGCCACATACTGTACTGACGCCAAGGCAGCTTCTTGCCTGCGGTTGCACTAGGGGCTCGGTGCATTACTGGGTGAGAGGCCAAACACACCAGACCACATGCACATGCACATGCAGCAGTGCTGCACAAACAATCTCTGCATGAGGAGGCAGACCACGCCACACAACAGCACCCCGCCATGCTACACTGAGCGCGTGGAGCCGGGTCTCGAAGCCCTAGCCCTAGAGCATCCACAGCAGACTGACTTTCTTCAAGCGGTGGCAACGGCACGTCATCTATCCCCCCTCCCTTGTGCTGTGTATGCAAGCGTGCGTACCGTGTTGTCGTTTGGCTGAAACAAGAACTCTACGTCATCAGCGCCCGTGCGGGTGGGGAACACGGCGTACACGTAGTCCTGCACTGCGGGGCTGTTTGTACTGCTTATACTGCTTGTACTGCTGCTGGACACCTCCAGCACCTCCCCGCCGGCTTGCCTCACAGCGGCCAGCAGCCGCTGCCTCGCCTCCTAGCACGTGCCAGGTACGCGCAGTCATAACATGTAATCATATGTACGTACTGCATCCAAAAGAGACTGTGATTGTACCGCGGATCTGCCATTTATGCGAGGTAATGATGATCCTCAGCAGATAGAACGATGTGTGGCCTGCAGCCTGCCTAGGGCTCCAAGCCACAACCTGCATGGTTGACGCGGTTGGCGGCATGCCAAGCCACATAGCGAGCGCGTTGCACAGGCCACGCCATGTCATCATCATACGTTGCAAACTACGTCTGGCAATGCATGCATGCTCGATGTCGCACACTCCAGCAAAGCGCACCTCTTGCGAATCATCTTCGTACTGCCATGGTGCATAAAAGTGCCCGGGACGATCATCATATGATGATACGCATGGCGTGACCCCTGCGCAGCTGTTCGTTCCATGCAGAGACAAAGTATCACGCGGCTGCTCAGCTCCGGAATTGCAAAGCACATCATGACCATTACAGCGCGCTTCGCTGCTTGTGTGTGGTCAAAAGCCAACCCCGTTAACTGACCTGCCTAGCGTGCCATCAACAACGCCGATGCCTGCACAGGCCACGCAAGTCGAGGTTTAGCAGACAGGTGGGGCTAAATTGAGCAGATGCAGCTCAGGTTGGCTTCGTTTTGCAATCCGAGAGCTATGCTGGACCTTTTCTCACATGTTGGGCAGTCTCCCCGTTGCGGCGAGGTCTCCTCAAAGAGCCCCGGGAGGAAGGCGGGCACGAGCGGGAGGGCCACAGAGTTCAGAAGCAAGTGCCTTCTGCTAGTACTCTGGCTGGTTAGTCCTGAAGCTGTTTATAGCACCAGCAGCGGCGTGTCAAGCAAGTACAGTTAGTCAAATCAGGAACAGGGCTGGCACACGCTACATGCGTGAAGCTGGAGGTCACAACTTGAGCAGTCATACAACCTGCACTAGTCTGTGGTGCTGCGAGTTCCTTGCTGCTGTGCTGAGCAGGCCGTATCTGCACGTTACTGCGCACAATCGCCAACCAGCTCATGTTTGTGGTCAAAACGGGAAGTACCGTCAGTGATTACAGGACCCAGAGGGCAGTGCCAGCAATGTGACACCAAGTGAGCAGGCAACAGCAGGTGTAAAGTAAAGTAAAGTGGCTACGCAGGCAACAGCAGGTGATAGTATGATACAAAGGTGCCGATCTTGATGGGAAGGGGGCGTCTGGTGCATAGCTTGCGTGAATGCCAGCTTCCAAGTGCGCTGCTTGCTCTGGGGGTCTAGCCCTTCATTTGTCCAAACGGCAAAATCGGGAACGTCAGGGCGGTTGTAAAAGGGCATCGATCGGCCATTTCGCAGGCCGTAAGCGCATGCGGAGGCATGCGTCCAATGAATTGCATGAATGGTACCAGGCTACGCTAAATGACGCTCTCACTCCACCAGCTGTATGTCGATGCTGCTTGGGAGGGCGCGCGGCGCGGCAGCGTCACCCCTGCCGCCCCGCCCCGCCCCCCGCCCGCCTCGCCTCGGCGCTGCCACGTCAGCGTCGCCGTCGTCGGCATCGCCGTCTTCCTCGTGCGTGCTGAAGTAGCGCTTCTCCATGCCGCCCAGGCGCCTGCGCTTAGGAGGGGGAGGCCGAGTGGCCCTCTGTGGGTCTCCGTCGGCGTTGCGGGCTGTCAGCCGCGTGGCTCCAGTGCTGGCCGGGCTGCCGATCGAGGTGCTGGGCTGGGGCCCGGCGTGGTCAGCGTCCGCGTCCATGCCGGCTGTCATTACCGAGTCCTCACCTGCGTCTGCGCTGCGGTCGGCAGCCTTGCGCTACAGACAGCAGCAGCACACGCAACAGCCATAACACGCAGGAAATGGCAGGCGCCTGCGCACGGCAAGGCCAGTGCTCTTGCTGCCACCACAGTGCCTTGTACCACAAGCATTATTGAGCTGGAAATCCAGCTCGTCAAGGACAACTTAGCGCTAACGCATATGACAAAACAGTTGCGGGCGTTGCAGCTTCCTGCAAACCTGGCAGCTTCCTGGATGTTTTCTGTTACTTGCTGAGTTCCCTTGGGCCCTGCACAACACACAGCTGTAGCACATCACACAGCATCCTTACCTGCCTCCCCGCTGCTGCTGCGGCGCCGCGTGCAGAGCGCGTGAGCTTGGCGCGCTCTCGTGCGGTGCGTGCGGTGAGGTGCAGCAGGCCGCACGCCGCCCCGCGCGGGCAGTAGCCGTTGAGGAAGGCGCGGCACAGCGCGGTTCCCGGCGGCAGGTCGGCGTGCAGGAACGCGCACGCCTGGTTGGTGCACTTGCCCTGCACACCACACACACAAATATGCAACGCGCAATGCGCGACGGCAGCAGGACGGCACTACCTCCGGGAATAATTCCGTTACGTCCGTTTCCATCGCCAGCAGTTCCTACGCCACATGCTGAAGCGTGATGCACGCACACGACATGCACGTGCGCACACACTCTCATGCGGCGTCAGCAGAAGCAGCACCAGCAGCGGCAGACAGGCAGCGCTCACCTCCAGGTGGTAGGTGCAGTGCGGCATGATGCTGGGGCAGCGCCGGTGCTGCAGCGGGCAGGAGGGCTGGTTGCAGCCGCCCTGCAGCCAGCGCATGCACACCGCGACCTTGGAGGGATCGTGCGCGTAGCGGCACCGCCCCACGCTGGCGTCGCCGCACTTGCCGGTCCTGCAATCGCGTACGGTTGGTTGTGGGGGTTGAGGGGGGGGGGGAGGGGCCAAGAACACAGCCAGGAAGGTGTCAGAACTCAGAAACATATGCTCCAGAGCTGTGCTGCTGTAAGCATACAATCGGATAAGGAAGGCACGGGTGTTGTCGGTGGGTGGAGCGCAGTAATGCTTGCGGCAACGGGAGACCAGACGCGGGCTTGCTGCTTGTGTGCTGGGGTGTGTGCTCATGGTCTGCACCGAGACAGCCATGCCATGCTACTGCAAGCGGCCGGCGCTCCATGCACACAGGAGGCCGCATGCGGCCGGAGCTACGTGCGTACTTGCAGTATGACGGGCAGAACGTGCGCCGCTTGAGCGACGCAGGTCGCGCCATGCCCGCTGCGCTTCGGCTGCGCGCGACGCTGGCCGCTTTCTGGGCCCACGCGCCTGGTGCTAGCTTCTGGGCAGGCGCCCGCGTGGCTCCAGCTCCAGCTGCTGGCTGAGGAGATGCAGGAGTCCTGCTAGGTGATGCGCCCGCCGCCGCAGCTGCGCTCCACTTGAATGTGCGCTGTGCCGCAGGCCCGGTTGCAGCGCTCGCCGGCATAGCTGCCGCATGTCGCGCCAGAGCGGATGGCAGCGGGGCGGCTGCGCGGCTAGCTGCGAGCGCTCGCCGTGTCGCCGCCGCCGCAACGCGCCGCGCAGCACTCGCGCCGGTCGCGAGCGAGCCGCTGCTGGTGCGCGGCAACAACATCGGCAGTGGAGCATGCATGGCTGCAGCGGGTTTGTAGTCCGCCGCCTGGAGCCGTTGCCCTGCAGTCCCGCTGCTGATGACGTGGAACATCTTATCGCCGACCTTGAGCAGCCGCAGCGTCCTGGAGTGTGTGGGGCCTGTCCTGGCAGGCCCAGGCAGCGGCACCTTGCCACGCCTCAGGAGTGACCCAGATGGGCGAGACCCATATCGCCGTGACCCAAATGGATCAGCGCCGCTGTTGCTGCCAGCTCCTGCTGCCAAGGCATGAGCTGGCCCTCCCGACACCCGCCGCCACACGCGCTTGGTCAGTGCACGTGGACCAGCGCCAAGGAGGGTAGAGGCCGGCTTGGCAGGCAGAAGTGGACGGGGAGGCGCCCGTGCGATGGGCAGCCGCGCAACAGCCGTCAGTTGCTGGTCACGCCGCAGCGATCCGCTGCGTGTCAGCTGCAGCGGTTTACCTGGCGGCCCTGACAGCCTCTGCATAGCACCTCCTGGACTCTGCTGCGTCTGTGCTTGCTGCTGCTGCTGCTGCTGGCCGTTGGCCCACGTGAGGTTTGCGCCGGGCTTGGCGGCCAGCACGCGCGCTCGGACGAGTTTCGACCCAACGCGCTTGTACAACACCCTGAAGTTGCTAGCTGCACCCGGGGACTGCGCAGCACAGGAGCAGCGTGGCATGCATGAGCATACACAGGGAAAGCTAAGTCGGGGTTTCCCCAGCGTTTGAGCCAGGTCACGACGCCTGCCAGCACACGCCACAAAGCATGGAGTGTACGCGCAGGACATGTGTGCAGGTACGCAGGTGCTCAACAGACAGTCCATGCACCCAGTTGCGTCACGCCTTCATGTGCCTCACTCAAACCGTACAACTTGCCAGTTTGTCAGCGACATCCCGCGTTCCTACCGTGGGAGAGGCGGGTGCGCTGCTGAGGGGCACTGGGGGCGGTTGTGATTGCTTCGACTCTGCCTGCTTAAGCTGTGCCGTCTGGTGCTCTGTGTTACGGTGCCCAGAAGCAGCTGGGAAAACAGAACTGCCGTCCTTATGGGTATCAACAGCGTCCTTGCGTATTCCAGAATTCTTCAGCTCAAGCTTACTACGCTGCACTTTGGAGCCGCTTGGCTGCTTGCCCACTGCAGCTTGAGGCTGCCCACTGCCAGCAGACGTTGTTGAGGTGGTCTGAGGTTGCGCGCCACTTGCCAGCAAGCGGCGTTGTGCCCGCACTGCGCCTTCCAAGACTTGTGTAGAAGCTACGGCAGTCCGGACAACAGACGGCAGAGTTGGTGCACTGTCCAACAGCGATGTTGAAGGTGCTGCAGTGAGTGAAAGGGTGTTGCTGCTTGCTGCAGGTGCACCGTTGGTCCACACATTCGCTCGTTGACGGGGCTGCGCAACAAGCGAGTGTGTCACCAGCGTGCCCTTCTGAGGACTCGCAGGACCAGGTGGTCCAGGCTTGGCTTCTAAACTCGCGAGGGTGCTTGGCTGTGCAGGCGCAGAACTTGCCACCCAAACCATCCGTTTCTTGTGCTGTTGACTTGAGGTTGGACCATGTCTTGTACGCGAAGGCTGGTAGCTTGTGCTTGCCTGTAAGCTTTCGGTCACACCTGTGCGCATAGCAAAACAACCTGGCACAACGAAGCACAGCACTTGTTAAGCACAGTTGGAGGGTCGCCACTGGTAGCACCGCTAAAATCAGGGAGCGTACCTGCTGGCTGGGGTCCGGACCCGCTGGGCACCAGTGCAACTGGGCCTGGTTTCACCCATACGTTCCTTTTCCCCCGTGCAGACATAGTGATGAGTGCCTGCTGGGTCAACACTGCGCGACGCAGATTGTTGACCCGTGCCGCTGCACAATCAACGATGGAGCGCGCTGCTAGGCACGGACGAAAACAGTAGGAGAGATAAGGCGCAGAGCATGACTCATCATATCAAAATTCAGTTCTTTGACCAGGTCATCAGCATCACGGTCGGAAAGGGATGCAATCAAATACCCAGACGTGGCGGGAGCCTCGGTACTGGCAAGGAAATGGCACGAGGCTTCCACCCCACAAGTGCGTAGGCCCACCCTGGTAGAGCTTTCGCCATAGCATTCACACAATTGTGCATGCAACACTGTCGTGGTAACCTTTGCACTCGTATCGTGCATCGGTCTCCATCCTTCGAGTGCCTTCGATGGACGCGTAAACTAGGCTCGTGAGAGCACCGTGCAGATATGGCAGCCAGGTATGTGTTGGTCCGTGATTGCTGTTAGCGTACTAGCAGGTGCTAAACAGGAAGCCAAGGTTACATAATTTGTGCGACGTGCAGGGGGGCGTCGGGTTTGTACCCAACGCACATCCCGCTCAACCCGCTGCAGAAGGGCGCTGTGGCAGTCCTTGCAGCCACTGGTGCTCTCCTAAAGTAAGTCCGGAAAACGTGCTGTGTCCGTTAGTATCTGTCCTGTGTGGGCCTGTGTAGCACCAGCGTGGGATTGCCTAGCAATCAACTGCTCTTCTGCAGGCCCTCTCGGGCCGACCTCGTCGCCATCGTGGGCGAGACCACGGCGCTCATGGCCCTGCCACAGATGCGCGACCGGATGAGGAAGGACCCGATAGGCCAACTCATACTGCAGGAACGCCCATGTGTCACGGTAGGCGCTCGTGCGTGGCGACGCGCCAGCATGCGCTCCATCAGCAGCGCTTTCAACTCAACTTTGGTTACGCAAGGGCAGCTGCCTTGGCTGCTTTAGCCTGGTTGTATGGCTTCTTGACTCCGTTGCCGCTGTGTCCTTGCTCGCTCCCAGGACGAGGCGGTGAAGCGCTGCTGGGACCTGCCGCCCAACACGTTTGGCGGCGCATACGCGGCGTTCATGGGTGACCGCAGGTTTCGTGCGGACGATAGGCCGCCTGTGAGGTGAGGCGAGGCGTGTGCACAGGCACAGGCAGCGGTGCCGGAGGCCAAGGACCGCGCACTGCACACGGCATGCAGCGGTCTCGCATGCGCTGACCGGCTGACTCAAATTCTGGGCCGAAGGGCTGGTTAGATGCGCAACGGCATGCATTCCAGTGTTGCCCTTGTGTATCGATTGTATTCACAGAGGGTGCCGACCGCTGTACTCTCTTGTATCATGCTGGCTGAATGTGCGGCATGCGTGTGCCCAAACCTGTCAGCCGGTCCCATGCACACGCGCTCGCCCTCAAACTGTCAGGACATGTGCTGATGGCACGCCGGGGCATCTCCATGCCTGTGCACCCCCATTATCGTGACCCATTGCTGGCCGAGCTTTCACTTGCAGCATATGCATGTTGCAACATGCATATGTGTGGCAGCGGCCTTACAGCGCTCATGCATCCACATACACCGCGAGGAATGCCAAGGCAAGTGAGAGTCGGAAATTCAGCGCCTCTAGCTGCGCATGCTCTTTCGCAGCCAAGCCCATAAATGCATGCCTTGATCAACAATGCCTGTCCTCGGATTCGCATGCGTGCTTACGCTCACGCTCGTGTGTGTGAGCTCCCATGGGCCATGAATGACTAAGCGTGGCATGACTCGTGTGGCGCGCCCCGCCCCCTGCGCACGCGCGCGTGCCCCCCTGGCAGGTTTGTGGACGACGCTGAGCTGGCGTACGTGATCCAGCGCAGCCGTGAGGTTCATGACTTCTGGCACGTGCTGTTCGGCTGCCACACCAACGTCTTCGGGGAGCTCGCGCTCAAGGCGCTGGAGTTTGTGCAGGCGAGTGCAGAGCACTATTTCCGCAGACGTGGACCCTGGGGTTCAGGTTAAGTTTTTCAGGGCCGGGTAATCAAATCGTTAACTTGGACCCGAACGGTACTTCCTGGCACGTGCCTTGGTGCGGTGCAGCAAAGTATGCTGTGCGCTCTGTGTTTTCTCTGAGGGGTTCCCTTCAGAGGTGCCTGAACCCCTAGCGTGCCTATCGGGTGGTGCCGGGACCTTTCAGGCGCCTCTCACTTGCTCCCACATCAATTGCCTGAGCAGCAGCAATCAAGTGCATGTGCCTTGGTCGCGTGTGTCGGACAAGGCTCTCATGGGGCCATACAGTGTGTGTATGCTGTATGCATAAGGATAGAGACTACACATGGCGATGCCGAGCGATGTGAGCGCGTGTGCGTGCTCCTACGGTACCCTGCAGACCGGGCTGCCGATGACGGGGCTGGCGGTGCTGGGCGCTCAGTTCCGGCTGCCGCCCGCCGACCGCGAGCTGCTGCAGCGCCACTACCTGCCGTGGGCGCTGAGGGCGGGCTCGCGCTGCCACGACCTCATGTGCATATACTACGAGAAGCACTGGGAGGTGAGCGGCTGTGATGATGCATGCGGTTGGCAGCTACCGCGGAGACGTGGTAAAGTGCCGTAGTGTGGCCATCGGAGAAGAGCCACAACGGGAGGTGTTGCTCACTGAGTCACTGCGCTGTACTGCACCCTGGGAGGCGCAAGTGGATTGGGTTGGATTGGGAGGGCTGGGTGGGGCAATGTCATGGCCGTTGCGCCCGGCTGTGGTTGTACAGGTGTTATGACGGCAGGAAGGTCATGACTGAGCTGTGGCTGCATCATGGCACGCTCAGACACATTGAAGAACGTACTCACTGTGTGTATTGGAGTACGTCTGCGCACCACTACATCCCTGTGCTTGCTGTGCAAAATGCACAATTCAACAATTGGGTCGGCTGAACGAATTGTTGCCCATCTGCTACGCGCATGACGTTGCATGCATGCATGCACGCATGTGTGTGCGGCGGCATGGTCACAGGATGACTTGGGGGAGTTGCGACGACGCTTCCGCATCGCGCCCGCGCCGCCGCCGCCCGACCACCTCGCGTTCAAGCGCACAACGCAGCAGCCTCAGCAGCCTCAGCAGCCTCAGCAGCCGGCACTGGCAGCCTCAACGGCACCATCCTCAGCCGCCACGTCAACGCCATCGCCACCGCCGTCTCCCACTCCGTCACCACGCGCAGCGGCTGGTGGTGGTCCTTCCAGCGTGCTTGATGCTGCAGGCGAGAGTTCCGCCCTCACACATCAGCACGAGCGAGCTTTGCATCCAGCATCGGCCGCGGCTGCGGGTGCCGCTGCACCTGCGTTTTAGTCTCACCTGGAGCGTACTTAACATCAAAGTGAAGTAGTAAACTCAGCTAGGAAACTCCCCCAGCGCGCCTGCCTTAGAGCGTACTGTGTGCAGCCCTGCATTGGCTGCTCTCATGCTGGAGGCAGTGTCTCTAGCGGTGCCGCTTGGCGACAATAGCAAACTGTGCAGGCCAGCGGACCGCAGTACCATGCTTTGCCTTTGAAAGGCAGAAACCCTCCCACTACCTAATGCTTACACTGGCTGTGTTCTTGCGGCTGCTGGCCAGCGTTTGGCCTTTGGACGCACAGCTTGCTTCACTGTGATTGATCTTCCTGCCTGTCACAAAGGTGCACAAACATAACATGCTGCATGCATGCGCACACTCCCCGTTTGCACAGAAAGCATGCTGCATTACTTCTGCCCTGCCTATAGGCGTGTGCGTGGGTGTGGCAATGCGCGCGCTCGCACTCTGCCTTCACTGCCGCACGCTGCTTACTGCGTTCTGTGTTGCTGCGTACATTTATTGCATTCTCCTGTGTTCTCAGACTCACGATCCTGTGCTTGATCCACGTCCACCACGTGTAATGCTTCCATTTTGCTGGCCAAGCAGACCAAAGGGTATTACCTCTACAACAGCCTACATGCAAACACATACTTCCCACGTTCTGTGGGATAACAGTGCGGTCCTGGCTGGCCAACTCATGACGGCAGTGAAGGGCTTGGTCAGGCCCGCGCACCCACTGGCAATGCGCAAGCGGGTCCACAAGTGATAGCCCTCGCCAGCACAACACGCGCATCCGAGTTTAACCGTTACAGAGTTGATCAGGAATTATCATCGAGAGCTCAGGTCAGTGGCAGCACGGCAGACCACACGAGCAGTTGGTGTGGGTTTGGTGAGCGTGTATTCTGACACGCGTTGGCAGCTGCCGTACACACGTGTGGGGCCGAATGCAAGGTGCTCTGTATGCAACCTCGCTCTTGGCCCTGCATGCATGGGCCCTTGCTGCGCAGTCCAACAGGAGGCATGCACAAGGGGCGATAGAGTGTGCTAGGGTGAGCAGTGCCAGCGAGCGTCTGCCCACGTCCGCACTCAACTGGTATCAACACCAGGCAGGGCGTGCGTGTATGCACGCGGCCCTACTACGCGGCTCGCGCAAAGCGCGCCGGCTTCACGCGTTGCACACCCACCCTAGCAAGCTGCTTGCACATACATGGGCCGCTCTCATGCTGCGCTTGCAGTACATGCACGGAGGAGGTAGGGATTCGCCGTGTTCACATTGGCTGAACACCGTGTCATCCAAGCACGCCTCAATGATCAATGAGTCATCAGTCGTGTGGCTGTTGGCTGCACTCCAAGACATCAAGACACATCATGTCCATTCGAGAAGTACACACATCAGGATTGTTAAAACGAAACCGGTTGAAGGCTGCGGTATGGCCTGAGTGACGGGGCTGCTTGGCGCGGGTTGCAGTCAAACAGTTATGCCTTGATCGCGATGTTGTTGTTCTTGCAGGCGAGCAGCACGTTCTTGTACCGCGTCATGTCCTTGCTGTGACCGCTCCCAGTGTTGAAGTTGATGAGAGCGGCAACCTTCTCCCACGTCGTGCCCGTGGTGGGCACCTCGGATTCATGCACCACCGTCTCGCGTTTGCGGTTGTTCTCCTTCCGCTGCGTCAGCGTCGTGTTGCGAACCTGTGCAATGCAGCAATACCACACGTCCGTGTGTCGTATCGAGATAGCAAACCGCAGGGTAAGCTTATGCGCCATGCGTTGCATGCAAAGCGCGACTGTGTCAGTGCAATTAGATGCATATGCACCAGAGCAGGGCACGCTGCGCACCTAGGCAACGCAACACACTGGCATGTTTTAGGGCCCGTGGGAACTGAAGCGTCAGTTTGTCGCGATCATTGACGCAGGTAACACAGCAAGGCACGTGGGAGCAGGAAGGACAACTGACCTCGTTGAAACGAGTCAGATGCTCCTTGGCCTTCGCATAGATCTGTGCTTTTCCTGCTGCCTCCTCTGCCTCCTTCTTCTTGAGCCGCTCGGCGTTCTGCTTTGCCCACTCCGCCCTGCGATGCACATCAACGTTGGCATCGACACGACATCCTGTCACACGACCCTCTGACACCTACGCACAGAATCACTAGCAAGGTGCTACAGGTCCAACAGATGCCACAACTTCAAGAAAGAATCACCTCGGGTCAGCACGCTCTGGCTCGGGCTCTGACTGAGGCGCAGCAGGAGGTGGCGGGGAGTAATGCTGGAAGAAAGCATCCTCGGTGGACTCCATCGGGCCGTCAAGCCCAAGCCCGATAGGCTCAGCTGCATCACCGTTGGCTGGTGGTGCTGGGGCCTCCGAAGCAAACATATCCTCACCAAGGGGCAAGGAGTTGGTCGCGGGGATGCCAGACAGTGATGGCGCGGCAGGGACGGGGTCACTGGGCGCGCTCTGGAACTGCATAGCAGAAAAATGTTACGCAAAAAGACGTCCAGTCTCTTTGAAGGACAAAAGCGCAACCGCTGGGAATGTGCACTGTGGGTTAGGGCACGCTGGCGTGATGAAAACGGGAAGTGGACAAGGCACGATCACGAAAGCCAGTGCCTTAAGCAAACAAGTAGGCAGTAAGTCTTTGTTCGGACAGGCAAGCGAACTCACCACGGCATCTCCAAAGTCCGCCATTATGTTTCCGCAGTTCACACCCGAGGTCGAGGAAGCTGCTTATGTGATTCGCAGTTATCAGACGCGATATACAGAGAGAGCACGCACAACGAATATGTACGCATAGGTTAAGTGCCAGAGAAGCTCGTGAGGTGCATCTAAGGCATTGGGATCAGTCCAACTACACTTGCTCGCCTGACCCCGCAATTGCATCAGGCGAAGGCGCCTAAACAAACATCATCAAGGGCAAACCAGGTTTGGTTCAGATCACAAGGATGTACAACATACAGACATGTGTGTTGTCACACAGCACTAGCGCTGAGCGCTGTACTATGCCACGATGTGCACGTACGGCGAGCGTTGGGTACCCATAAGTGCCGCAAACGCCGGACCAACGCCAGGCAGGTGTGCACAGTTGCACACTGTAAATGACACAATATGTTGATGGATGCACAATGCGACACGACACACTCAGCACACTGATGCGCTCCCGACGATGTGCAGGTCATGCCAAAATGCACGACGAGACGAATCGCCATGAGCGTCTACACGCAACCGCGCACTCAATTGTGATGGGTCAGACAGACCGCCCATGGGGCCATGCAGTGTGATAGCCGTAGGGCCCTGCACCTGTGGTGGGTGCATGGAGCAGGCGATGACCTGCTGACCTGCTGGCCATGCGGCAAGCCGATCTGCGGCATGAGCATGCCTTTAGAATAGCCATCAGCATCTTAGAAGCTAGCATGATGCCAGTAAATGCATCATGTTACCGCCGTCAGTGGCCAAACACGACGCATGCATGGCGCCCTGTGATTGCATGCACGCAGCTGGCGTGGTGTGCAGCCTAAATCAGGCTCAGGTGGCCCCTGCAGCACAAGCCTGTTCACAAGGCTGCTTCATGCAGCACACAGCTAGTGTTTTAGTGTTTCTAGACTCTGTGAGTTCATGCTGCTAAGGCGGGCAATGCGCGTGTGCGTGTGCGTCTGCGTGCGTGGGTGCGTGAGTTTTGTGTGGGGGTGTGCATCAAGCAGAGCTGGGAGTATCATACTGCTGTTCGGACAGGGAGGGATTCAGCGGCAGCCGGCAGGGCACTCACTCGTAGTCGCTCCTGATGTGTGCTCATCATACAGCTATGTGCCAGTGTGCCTGCCGCAGTACTGCATGCAGTCTTGTGCACTACCTCCGGCCTATCCTGCCAGGGGCGATGCAGCGTATGGGGTGACGGTGGGAGCGACAATGTCAATGACAATCGTATGTCAGCGATCTTGTTTGAGTTGTGCTTCCCATGCACCTGCCTTGCTGTGCTTGATTGTTCCTATGCGCTGGCATAGGTGGTCACTGGCCTTCGCGGCCTGTTGCTGGCTTCCGTTGGGCACCAGCCCTGACCAAGTAATCCAATCAAGCAATCAATCAATCAATGAACCATGGGCCGGGCCTTGACTTATCCACTGCCGCGCAGCCGACTCATAGTAATGCAGTGATGGGTCCGAGGTGCTGTCTCTTCTGATCCCTGACACACCCAGCAGACACCAACATACAAAGCTTCGAGTGACGTCGATCAACACCAACTGTGTAGTTGCGCGGTACCTGCGACAGAGCTCCCTGACAGCCGCTTTGTCTCAGTCGTCAGCAGCTCAGCGCATATATGGAGGCCCTTCTTGGCCTGCTGGGCCCGCAGCAGCACTACCGGCAGCAGGCTGACGCAATTGGGGAGCTCACAGGCGCGCTGTTAGCGGTCACTTTGCCGAATGGGAATGCCCCGGTTGGCGGAGCTGTCAGCTCCGAAGAGGGAGCCCTCATGCCTTTCTTGCCCAAGCTTGTACCAGCGCTGGTGGATCTGGTGCTTAAGCAGGACTGGCCAGCGAAGTTAACGGTGCGGGTCTTTCGAGAGCCCTGCATCGTGCCAATCAATGCGGGTTTTCCCAAGCGCCTGCACCCAGTGGCGGCAGCCATCGCCTGCCTCAGCTATCTGACTGCGATCGCATTAGTTGAGGTACTAGCTTTCCTCCCCCGAGGCGCTGCAACAGGCACAGGAGGGACCGGTGGAAGCACCCCAGAGAGGCTGGTACAGCACCTGTGCCGTGTCGTAAACGATGAGCAGGAGTCCGAATTCGTGCGGCGTAACACATCAATTTTGCTTGCAGAAATCTGCCTCAGTTGGTGGGCCGTCGAGTCAGTGCCGCTAATGATGACAATCTCGGCGGTGCTTGCGGTGAGTTTAACTGTCATGTTTTGCGCCTTACCTCCTTTCACAACTGCAACATGAAACCTGGGAGTACAGGCTGCTTGGCTGACCCAGACTGGCTTGAAGGATTTTATTGGCTGACTTGACTAGGGAAGTCGACTGCTCCGGAACCATGGTTTCATTGCAACCACTCCCATCTAATACGGAGCATGAGATTTACGAGAGTTTACATGCACTGAACTTCCCTTGATCCCAGGTTGTCAAATACGACATGCCTCGGCATATCCTCCAGCTCTGCAAAGGGTTTTGCACCACGGTGTGCCACCACGATTGCGCCTATGACTATGACTGGCTGCGAGTTATGGCAAGCCTCAAGTTGGACGTGGCTGCAGTACACGCGTTGCGCCGCATGCAGCTGAACCAGCAGTCAGACATGGGTGGTTACGGCTGGATGATTATGGCGTTGGTTGGGCACCACTTTTCCTGCGCATCACGCGAATTGACAACCGACTGGCAAGAGGCAGTGGTGATCCCTCTCCTCGAGCGTATGCGGGACCCGAACGTGGTGCGCGTGCTGCTGCCCGATGCACAGCGCTTGATGGAGGCAGTAGACTCGCGATCACTCACAGACGGAGCCCTTGCGGGACGACGCTACGTTCTTGTGGTGCTCAGCTTGCTGCTTGCTGACAGTGCTGCGTGCCCCGCAGGGGTGATGCTGCTGGCCGGGCAGGTGGCGACGCGGTTGCCCGCATGCCTGATGCCGATGGCCTGGCCTGCCCTCAACTTGGTGCGTTTGAGGTTTTTCATGCACATGCTGTGCCTTCACGGCACTACCAACACGCATCGCTTCACGCTGGTGGCGGAGCCTCACCTACGCACCATGGTGCGGCATGGGCTGATTCAGACGCTTGCAGCGCTAGGCAGCTGCGACGACGAGCGCATGGCTGTTATGACGGCAGTGGTGAGCTTGAGGTTGGCGGATCGCCTTCCCACCCTGCGTGCCGCGATGGCGGCCGACCATGTCAAGAGCCTGCGGGATGAGATGCATAACCAAGTGGGTGGCAGCAGCAGCGCCACAGCAGGCTGTGCCGATGCCCAGCAGCAGCAGCATGCGCCGCGGCAGCAGCAGCAGCAGCACCAGCAGCAGCAGCGCCAGCAGCATGGAGATCAGCAGCCGGCCAGTGGTAAGCCCTGCCTCTCGCTGTATCAGGTGCTGCGCCAGGCGTGCCATATGGACACGCTATGGGTGTTTGCTGAGCTGGACAGATGCCGGATTCCTGCAAGCCCTGCGACTTTCCGTGCTGAACTCAGCAAGCTGCTGGCCGATGTGGAAGGCTCCGTGCAGGTGCGTGTGCTGTGTGCATGGCTAATCTAGCCACCTGCTGAAGCTGAAGCTCAGGGTTTACGTGTGGTGAGTGCGAGTGCGTGTATGTGCATGAGCGCATGAAAAAGTCGCGCCAGAGGGCCCTTTACAATCCGGACGACTGTTGCAGGTTGCCGTCTTGACCTGTCACTCCCATGCTAATCCCCAGATTGCTGGCAGGCGGGATGTCAAGAGGTCAGGTGTGCGTGTGCATGCGCGTGCGGGTGATGTCGTCCACCCTGTGGTGCGCAACGCATGCAGGTGTTGCTGGGCGCCACGTGCCCTGCAGGCCCTCACCAGCCCCTGCCCCCTCCCGCCAGCCCGCCATGCGCCAGCGCACCTCGTTGCGACCATGCACGTGCACGAGCTGACGTACCGCAGCAGCATGCTGCCTCTGTGCAGCGGCCCCTTGGCAGCAGCAATGGCCACAATGACCCCGCCCCTCTGGCACTGGCACCATCATCCTTGCCTGCCCGTCCGTCCAATGATGGTCAGCAGTCACCACCTGCCCACCAGCTGCTCGCTACACCCGTGAAGCTTTACGGTGCTGACTCAGCAGCAGCAGCAGCAGCAGCAGCAGCAGCAGCAGCAGCAGCAGCAGCAGCAGCAGCAGCACCGCCTTCTGGAGTGATGAACGGTAACGCCAGCGCGAGCACGGCAGGTGGCATGGAGGGGTCGAGAGGCGGCACCAGTGGCGATGTGCGTGCAGCGCCCCGTGGTGCGCCCAGCGCCGCACGGCCTGCTGCCAGCCCTGTCAGCACCTCGCGCTCGTGCGCGCAGTGCGGTGGTGTGGTGGACGGCAGCGGCAGGCGCGGGTTGTGCGCGGGCTGCCAGCGCGTGCGCTACTGCAGCGCCGCCTGCCAGAAGGCGCACTGGAAGGCGGGCCACAAGACGGCGTGTGCGGGAGCCCCCCGGAGCGCCGACAGCGGCGGCACTGCTGGTGGCCACGCCTGCAACGATGGTCCTGACGACGCGGGAGGCGTTGGCGCATGAGCTTGGTGTGTGTGGGCTGTGCGTGTTGCTGGATGCGGTGTAGATGTACGGCCAGGCCGTACAGCACTACCTCTGCACCCTCTGCTTTGCATCGGCCCTGCTGCCTACCGCCCCCATAATACGGGCCCTGCCTGCACGCGAACCCAAGCGCGATGCTGGGTGGCTGTCCTGGACGCTGCCAGCTGCTGGCTTTTCCCATTCCCCCAACAAATCCCTGGCCTCATGTTGGCCTGGGTGGCCCCGCACCTTCCTTAGTGTGATGGCTGCGCTACTGTGGCAAGCAGCAGCGTGAGCCAAACTTCCCAAATCGTGGGTTGTACATTACGCGCGTGTGCGGCCAGGGCGCTTGCACATGTCTGTCATGCGCCCCTGCAAGCCATCTCTGTGGTGTGGGGCGCAGGGCTTGCTCTTTGAATTCATCCATTCGTTTGGCAATGCCATTCTGGCGAAACGACAAACGTTTCAGGCCGACGTGTAGGTACCGCACAACGCCGCTGCTGCAGAGCGTGCACAACAGCAATGCACTGTGGACAAGACAGTGACGTAATGCACCTGGGTAGTCTGGTGCCGACATGATAAATCAATAAGTCATATTGAAGTAACCTGACGGGGGGGGAAATCACCTGTGCCCCTGAGCTGTTGTTGTCCTCAGGAGTCCTGGCTGGGTGTTGTAGTACCAATTCGCCATAGTGCAAGGGACCATCGGCAGGAGCTTCATTGATTGACTTTACATCACTTGGCCGATCAGGCCATTAATGGATGTGCAGGCACATGTCCTGCTTCATTCTCTCCTCTTCTTCTCCTCATTATTACCCAATATGCACAGCATATGTGTGCGTTGAGGGGAGGCACAGGATTGTACTAGTTGCACGCAATGCTGGGTTGCTGCGGGAGTGCACAGTGTATCAACTCCATAGACCAATCATAATCATGGCCGGGGCTGCCACTACTGCTGAGGGCGCCAGCGGGCTCTCCTGCTGGCGCTAGCTATGCATGCCCACCAGTCCGGCATGCCGTGCATGTAGCTTTTGAGCGTGCATCCGGCGAGTGCTGCTCCGTGCAATAAGGCTGTTGCAAAACCAGCAATTTTCATGCCAATATGCCATTCCTAGTACCGGGGAACCAGGAGTGTTGGAACCTGACCGGTACTCATTTTCGAACGCTAAAAGAAACCATACACATGTTCATTACCGTCAAATTGCTGGTGTTCCAACGCAACAGGCCTGCCGCACATCCTGCCGCAAGCCAAGCGAACCACTGTGAGGGGACGTGCGTTGCGCGTAGACCAGGCTGCAAGGCACCTTGCCCCAGGCATTGTCCCAACCAACAACCTATGCAGCAACCAGCGTAACGTCATGGGCTCATGGCTCCTTCTTGGCGAATTGAACGAATGCGCACGTGTCCGCTCGGTCGTCTTGAACGCAGCCCTGTGTCACATATGCACTCTGGGGACGCGGAAACACACTGCTGGGACACCGCTGGAGCACATGCGCTGCCTGCGCAACGCTGGCCGATCAAACAAGTATGCGCACGCATCTGCTAACAGCTAACACCTGTGTTAAGGGTTGTTTGTTTCCGTGGCATTTTAGCTCCGGTGCTGGTGATGCATGGCCGTACAGCAGGGGTGCCGCGAGTGCTGATGTCTCTGTGCAGGGTTGCTGCGCGGCTATTTCAGTGTGAGGCTGCGTAGGGAGATTTGGTCTACCATGCTGGGCCACTGGTAGCGGTGCAGGCTATTGTGTATTGTGAGAGGACACATAATCACTCCGCCCTGCTTTGAAACCGCTCAGGCACCGTAACCAGGTGCATGCGTATTGATAGGAGGGGGGAAGCTTCTCAGCCGTGCTCAGTTGGTTGGCAGGGCTTTCTCCCAGCTGCAATGCGTCGTGTCCTGTGAGGTGGGTCGTGACTGAATGTCCAACAAGCGTTGCACCCGCGGTAGGTAGTATCGCGAAAAAAAGAGCACCCGTACAGGAAGTGTGTACAACAACAAAATAGCCGACTAGGGCAAACAATATGCTCTCAAACATGGGTTGAAAGCAAGGGGTGGGAGGAATCAGTTGTCCTCATAACATGGTGTGACCCTGGCAGTGCACGACACTGCTGTGAAAGAATACGCTGCTCCGGATAAGCTGCGGTGTGATGTGTTTCGCGTGAAGCTTGACGATTCGATGGTCGGGCGTTGAGCTTGGCACGTCGCGCGTTGGCGGGTTAGTGCATCCAAGTTGTAATCAGTTGTATGGCTTGTGCTTGCCAGCCAGGTACGGCAGCAGAGCTCTTGCCACCCCTTGACATAAAACAGAATCTGTTCACTTGACCTTGTTGTCAAACAGCCTGCGAGGTGAAAAAGACAGAGTGAACAAACCAGCAGCAAGGCAGCATTAGCAGGCTTAGTGTCGGCAAGCTAGGGGTTTTAACGCTTTTCGCAGCAGTACACCGTACAAGGCCACCCCCCGGGGCACACCACCAGGACGAATAGATACAGCATCCGGGGCCACCCATGGTAGGGCCACGCACACTGCACGCTTACTGTTCTGGTCGTCTGGTCCCCATGTGGGGGAAGCATGTGGGCCGTTTGGCCGACGCGCTCCGGAGCTAACATACCAAACAGACGGTAACTGCTCACATTTTCGCTGAAGCGCACCTGCGCTTGCGCGCCCGCTCAGGCCCGTCCACGCCGCCCTCCTCCTCCTCGCCCTCCTCCTCCTCCACCACCTGAGACAGGCCGCGCTGCTGGCCGCCGCCCTGCGTGCGTGGCGTGGGGCTGTCGGGCAGCCCCCCGCTTGCGCCGGCGCCCGCCAGCGCCTCCTGCCGTGAGACGCGCTGCGGGCGCGGCGTCGCCAGCTGCACGTCGTTGCCAAAGTACCTGTGCGGCACACGGCAAACGCCGCCGGGCGCCGGCCCAGGTGCGTCAAGTGGGTCCTTGACCTACCTCCACGTCTGTGTGCAAGCTGAAGACAAAACAACCTTGCAAATGTCGCCGGGCAGATGATTAGCTTCTTCGGCCAAAAGCCTGTGTTTGGCGCGCCGGCCCAGGTGCGGAGGAGTCCTTGACTTGTTTTCACACCTCCGTACAAGCTGACGAAGCAAGCTTGCTTATGCGCTGGACTACTTGCTCTACGCCTCTCATGCATGAAACCGTCTTTGGTGGCTTTCTGGCCGTTTCGTGATGCGAGTTCCCCGCCTCCCTCCCTGCCATGCCCGCACCACTCAGGCACTCACCTCCTTGTGAATACGCTGAGCGCCTCCGCGATTGCGTCCTGCACGCGCGGGTCGGGGTTGCGGCTGTACACGCGCAGCTGGCGCTCCTGCGGGGGCGCAGGAGCAAGCAGCACAGGCGTCAGGTGAAGAGGGCGCGAGCAACATGTGTAACAGTCTGAACACTCCAGCATGTGGGGATGCTTTGTGCTAAGTTTGGTTGAGGCTTGAGCTTGAACGACCATGCATGCCTGCATGTGCGAGCTCAGCCATGACTGCCTGGCTGGCCATGAAGCGGTCCCGCAAGCTATTGTTGCTTGGCTGTTGGCAGGCGTACCTTACACAAGCCTGCGATGCACCTCAGACGCTGGACTGACATGTGCTGATATGCACCTGGCCTGTGTCATGCCGACAAGGGTCAGTTTTTATGAGGATCAGCGCCAAGAACGAGGTCCTAACACAATCGCCACAACAATCACAAACCACTGCAGTCACTACTCAAGCAGGCAGGCGAGGGGAGGGCAGGCATGTATGCGTGGGCGGCTTGCCTGGAAGTCGTGCGTGCAGAGGCCCATGATCTGGTTGCGCCCGATGCGCCGCGTCGTCTTGCTCTCCGCGTGGTCAAAGAACTTGATCTGCGGGTTGTACCGCAGGACCCGGGGCATGCATGTCACAATGCAGGGCACGAATGCAGCAGGTGGTCACAGTGGGCAGCAGGAGTGGGATCCTCAGGTGAGGGGTCAGAGGGCCACGCGCCCATGCTGCGACGCGACCAGGTGCACAGTACAAGCAGGCGGGCCACTCGCGTGCTTGGACGCGCGGTGTGGTGGAAGGCCACGATGTAACCACACGGCTGCCTGCTTGTAAGCATGCGCGTGTGTCCACTGCAAATGCACCCCACGATCAGCTGAGCAGTGAAAATCCCCCCATGTGCATCGCGTCAGCTGGGCAGGCCGCATACAGGCCGTCTATCAACAATGACCTTCAGGTCCGGAAGCTCTCAGCAGTCTTTGGGTTCAGAGCAAATATTCTTGTTTCTGTTAGCGGAGCATTATTGGCCATGTTGTCAGCGGGCGTGCTATGAGGTTACGGTCGCTGCCGCGCTTCAGCATGGATCCACACCATAATCCGCCGGCATGCGTGAGAGCGCCGTCCCTCTGGGTGGCAGGGTAACCCCGCAGCTCGACTGGCATTGAGAACGCCTGCACATTTGCTTCATTCCTAAGCGCGCGCGGTGCACGACACCTACCCACCGACCCCGTGTGCACTCGCCACACCCCCATGCACTACAGAGCGGCACACGCACCAACGTGCGCTCAGTGAGAAGCACCCGCAGCAGGGCTATCCTCAAGCTGCACAGCGCTGCTCATCACTTGCGCACATACTGAATTCCTGATTCACGCGTAGGCGCATGCAGTCAGCAATGTACACTGGCTTGCGCGTGCGCAGCCGCTCACCTTGTCCATGGGGTTGTTGGTGCCCTGCGTGAAGTCGATCTTGTTCTCAAAGATGATCACGTCCTCCGCATTGACCTTCGCGCTGTTCAGCGGC
>BDDA01000392.1:0-10662 GCA_001662385.1 Chlamydomonas asymmetrica | reverse complement strand
TGGGGGTGGGTGGGGGGGAGCACGATCATCACTAAAACCTCACCAAGGCATATGCATGCATGCTGGGCGGGTACACGCGCGCCCAGACGCAAGAAGAGCGCGCATAGGGGGCGGGCAGGGGGGGGGGAAGCATGATCATTGCCGACACCTCGCTAAGGCACATGCATTGATGCATGACGGGGGCGTACAGCACAATGGATGCATGCTGAGTGCTTTCAGTGTGCTAATTGCATTACAGTTTGTGGTACTGTGGTCGGTGTTTTGGTGGCACAAGAGCACAGACGGAGACAAGTCGCGGTTAGAACAGCTTGGCTGATTTGCTGGCCGATTCCAACCAGCCGCAACGCTGGACCCGCCCAGGATACGATCAACAGTCAGATGATCAGTGTCTCATTGTGACATAGTCGCATAGCCAACCAGCAGCAGCATGATGACTCACTTCCCATCTGCCATCCAGCAGCCACTCCGGCGGGATCTGCACCTCGTTGATGTAGCGGTACAGGTTGCGATCCCGGATCTTGGAGCAGATATCCTGGGCGCGCTTGAGCGCCGCCGGCTGCCCCCCCTCCAGCGAATCCAGCTCGGCCCTGCGGGTGCGTTGGGCCGCATGAGTAAACATGACCACGCACAGCGCAGGTGAATCAACACATGCAGCATGCCTGACTGCCTCGGTAATACGCGACGCCTCTCCGAGCACGCAGCCTGCACTCATGAGTAACGAGCAAACGCGGCGGCCTGGCAAGCCATTAGTGCATGAGGGGGCAAGTTGGGTGCGTCATCTGCAGCATGTGCCCATGCATGCGAGCAGGAAACGCTCAAGGCAACGGATACGCTAGGTCATGAGACGGGGAGCAAGCGTGTGTGCGACATCACACAGCCGCATGGGCTGACAACAGAAAATGGGAACGGGCGATGACTACAGGCCCAGCAGTGCACTTGCAGTCATGGCCTGCCAGGCCCCGCTGCTCACCAAACAGACCGTTCAAACTGCGCATCCATATGCAGTGCAAGTGTGCAATCAGAGGACACAAAACCCAAGCGCACACGCCGCTTATCCTTCTTTGTGACACTCGAGGCACTACTCACGGCCTGAACTGGCCGTAGTGCTCAATCATGTTGAAGAGTGAGTCGCTGAGGCCCGCGAAGCGCCGCGGGTCGTGCAGGACCTCGGGGGCGGTGAAGCCAAAGACCTCGTCCGCCGCCATGAGCGCGTCCGCCATCATGAACTCAATGCTCTTGGCCTTCCTGGAGTGTAGAACAACCACAGCCAGGGTGGTTTACCATATTCAGGGTGGTTTATCATATTCACTTTACTGGGTTACAGGGTGGTTTATCATATTCAGGGCGTTCAGTTATCGTGGCAGGTCCAGGTTATCGTGGTGGGTCCGCGGTAGGTCCTGAACTGAAATTACATCAATGCATTGCCAGATCACCACACTGAACAAGATGGCGACCATTGCTTCGTGCTTGTTGTCTGCAGGTCAAACTGGGTGGCATGCATGGCGGGGGTCTTGCCTGTGCGTGTACACGAGGCGGTGCATCATGGAGCGCGTGTGGTAGAGGTCGTACAGGTTGGGGTACTCGTTGGACTTGTAGCAGATCTCGTCCTCCATCACCTGCGCGGTACAGATCACAGATCACATGCAAGCGCACAACGTGAAGGTCAGCTGCGCGTGTGGCAGGCACCGGCAGACTTGCGTAATGATGCAGGTGAGGCAGCGTGTGCGCAGGGGCGCGTTGCAAAGCTCTGCTGTTGAGGCCGTGCAACGTAAGTACGTACGCCTGGGCCAGGAGGAGATAGATACAGCAAGGCACACCGGCTTGTGAAACCGCGATTGATCGATTGCATCGGCTGGTTAAGGCTTGGCCAGCTTGTGGCCAGCTTGTTAGCGATACACTGCAGGCTGGCCAGAGGCACGCCAAGCCTCCACCTGCTCAACCCAAAACCTCTAAGAAACGCCCACGCTGCGGGCCAGTTGCACGCCCAGACACGTTGATGGACTTCACATCCGGCGGCCTCGCAGGCCGTTTGTGGATGGGGTTGTGGGCCTGCGCGCCAAGCCTGTCCTCTCCAGTCAGAAGGTGCGTGATGCCTCATGCAACCCCGGATCAGGCCTGTTCGGGCCAGAGCCACCCCCTGGATTCGATCCAGGGACCTGAGCTGAGCCGCAATCCGATCCGATACATGTATGAAGTACCGCTTAGCACATGTGCATGCATGCAACCCCTGACTGTTGCAACCCCTCCCTGAACAAGACACCCGTATTACCGTATATCACGACTTCATCGCTCCTGCCCTGCCAGCCATCTCGGCGGCTACACGCGTGCCGGTGCCCACCTTGCTGAGCTTGATCATGCGGCTGAAGTTGTCGCGCTTGCCGGGCCCCAGGCCGCACATGTACGAGTCGCGCTGCAGGTAGTCCATCTTGTCCACGTCAATGCCATTCCTGCGCATCCGCAGCGGCAGCAGCAGCAGCAGCGGCAGCAGCACAGCAGAGCGGGCGTTCGGCCGGCTGCGTGCCGCATGCATAAAATGCACCCCCATGCATGCATGCATGGGCAAGGCTGCATGGTGCCGCATGCCTGCGCAGTCCGCACGGACAAGCGCATCCGTGGCTGCATTGCAGCTCCCCACAGCTTGAGCGGAAGGAATGATGGCGGGCCGCAAGCGGGGTGAGGCCAGCAAGCGGAATCGCACGCGCACGCCCCCACGCGCACGCGCACGCCCGCACACACATACACACACTCACACACACTCACACAGCGCCTCGTGGATGGTTCGCGCCAGCACGCAGCGCGTTGCACGGCTGGGCCGAACAGCATGCTGGCAGAGCGAGTGGCTGCATGCGTGCCTATCCTCCCACAGCCGAGCCCTGCAGCGCACCTCTCGTTCGCGACGATGTCGTACAGATAGCCCTTGCCGCGCGGTCGGTTGAAGGGGTTGCACAGGATGAGATCCCTCACCCGCCGGATCTCCTCCTGGCTGATCGAGTCGATGTGGTAGTCATCCACCATCTACGATTGCAGTACACATCGTGGCACACGCACGATGCATGCCCGTGTCCCCATACGCAAGCCGGGATGCAGCTGGGGAGCGGGCAATCCCCTCATGCACAGCAGTTCATGCATGCATGAACCGCATGCGGGACTGTTGCCGTCGGATCAGGCGGGTAACTGGACGCGATGAGGCAGTGGCACTGGGAGGAATGGCCAGGACAGTGGCGGCACACTAGGCCAGTCCAGAGCACCATCTTGGCATATGGCGGGCATGGCGGGCATCACGATGGAGCAGTTAGGTGTGCGATGAAGGGGCAACGGCGCTTTTCTGCACAGCGCCCACAAGGCAGTCACGCACGGCGCACCGCCCCAGTGTGCAAGGCCCACTCCTGCTCACCGCCTGCAGCATCTTGCAGCTCATCTCCTCATGCTCCCTGCGTGCATACACACACCATGCGGCATTTGGTGTTACATTCGCGGTACTGGTCAAGAATAACGGCTCTCGATGTGCAATCATGCATCAACAGCATCATCGGTCGGCGGTCGCTGATACACTTTGCAGGGGTCGCTGGAAGTAACTCGGTGTACTGCCTGCATCACCTGTCTACCTACAGCCCAACGCACACAGGATAGCAAGCAGAAAGGCTGCGGGGGCTGCAGGAGGCATCGTTACTCTGCCAGCTCCTGCCCCCTCGCTGCAACAAGCCTCCACACAGCAGAAGAGGGGGGCTGTTTGCTTACCAGTCGGTGATGCCTTTGAGCCTCAGGATTTCGCGGTCAAAGACGTGGCTGAACGGCCCGTGACCCAGATCGTGGCACAGGCCTGCATGCATGCACATCACACGGACCAGACACCGCGCATTGGAAACGGCAGCTGCCTGAGCAGGAAAGGCAGGTGCGTTGCGCACGGGTACATACCGCACAGCGTGGCACGCTGGGAACAGTGCATCATTCATGTTAGTCCAAGAGTTTTGAGCAGCAGCAGTCTGCAATCGCGGTATGCGCAAGCCATGCATGTAAGGCATTTGCGGCTCGATATGGCTTGTGCGACAGCCATGCATGTGCCTGCACGTCACATGCTGAAGTGGTACATCGTATGCGTGTGGTTGAGCATGTGCAACGCGGACAGCGCATGCTGGAGAGGGCGATCCCAATCGGTGCACACCTGCCAGCGTGACCAGCTTGACGTCGTGCATGTCAATATCCACCTACAAGCATGAAGGGCAGGGCGAGTCACTCAACCTCTCCGTATAGGTGCAGGCCGGTAACGGTTGTCACAGAGTGCTTGCCCCGTGTGCAATTGTATCCACTGTGTGGAGGTTCCAGTGCAAAGCACGGCACACACCTTGTGGTATGACGTTCCCCAAAGGACCCACTCAGTTCAGGCATTGGGGCAAGGGGGGCGCACCCACCTCGCTTTTCTGCGTTTTGAAAATGCGCATCACGGTCCTGTGCCCCAGGAGCGCGACACCGAGGCTGTGCTCGAAGCGCTTGTGGGTTGCGCCAGGGAACACATAGTAGGTGAGACCGAGCTGGTGCAGGTCCCTGAGGCGCTGGAAGTACTTGGTGTCGATGAGCTGCATGCATATCGGGTCCAGCCTGCGTGAACGCAGGGACGCACACGACAAGTAGCGGGCTTGCGGTGAACCCGGGGTGAAGCTATCATATATTTGGACTGCAAAGCATGGTGACTGGCCGGTGGGATAGCAAAGTGTAGAAACGGCGAGACCAAGTACTGCCAAGATACTGCAGGCCAACTGCCGCTGCTGTGAGGACCGGTTGCGGGCAAGCAGCAAAAAACTACCTTACAGCATGAGCTCAGGTCCAAAGTGCCTGACCCAGTTCACTAATGCACACGCATTCCCAGCTCTGCTCGACGGGCGACTGCTTCATAGCAACCGACAAATTCCTGCTGCCTCTGTTCGGTCACTACATGAACATGGTCTAGGCAGTCCGAGAGCAGCTTCTTGTGTCAAGCAGGGTGTTGTGGGTACTCAGTGCGGCTGCACATAAAGAAACAGTTATGCAACGACGATTCACAATCGGCCAACCGCCCGAAAGCGTTTGCATGGTGCCTAAAGCCTATGCCAGTGCACACACATAATCGTACCTGAACGTTCCATGTATGGGGTCGTGAAACAGCTTCGTTCGTGCTGACCAATTGCCAACGATTGTACCACTCGTACTCCTAGCCTCCGGCGCAGGCGGAAGTCTCATCTCCTCTGGGTTGTCCTCATAAGCTGCCAGAAAGCCTGCATCAGATTGGCTGAACACCACATCGTCGTCGTCCATTGTGGTGTTTGCTGGGCGCAGCGAATGGGTGCAGCGACTTGTCCAGTTTCTGCGCGTTGGTGCAGTGCTTTCCAGATGATGGGCACGACCCTACAGAACCCGCAGCTGAACACAGCACGGTCGACTGGCGTTGTGAAGTGAACGTGTGCAGCGTGATGCAGTTATGCAGTGCTGTGTGCATTGGAATGATCCGATTTAACGACCCACCTGACCCGCACCCGCATTTAAACGGAGCGCGTTTGAAGCGCTGGAGGCAAACCGCCAAACACCACTTTCCTCCACTCTGCTACACACACGTGCCACACGCACACACCCATAGCTTCCCAGCTTCACCGCTTCAAGCATGGCCAAAAAGAAGAAGGGAAACGCCAAGGGAGACGTCAAGGGTACGGACGCAAGCGCTGATGGGCCAGCTGCTGAGGCCTCTGGCACGAGCTTGACGGAGGCACCTAGCGCAGAGGACGTGTCACAGGCTGTGGACGAGACGACAGGCGAGGATACACCGCGTGCGTCCTCCACACTCTCTGACTCTGCCACACCGGGCATGGCAGAACAGCTGGAGGCCGCGCAGAAGGAAATCCAGGCGCTCAAGGAGAGTTTGCTTGCTAAGGAGTCAGAGGTCCAGGACCTGAAGCAGCAGCTGTCACAGCAAGGCGCCGCTGCGTTGCTGTCACAGCCGGCCACGGTCACCGGAGACAGCAGGCGCAACGAGGAGATGGAGAAGCTGCGGGCCAGGCTTGCTTCGCTGAAGCAGGAGCAGGCAGATGCGGACGCAGCTCGGGAGAATGCCTGGAAGCAGCTGAAGGATGTGGTTGCTGAAATAAGCAAATTGGCGGTCCCTGCGGACACCCTGCCCAAAACGCCAACAGCGGTCCCGGCCAACTAGTGTTGCAGCAAGGCTAACATGTTGGGCATGACAGTGGCGGCGAACAATATTATTTAACGTTTGCCTATACGCACCCACCAATTCGTTTTCTCGCCTCCCCCACCAGGTTGCAAATCAAACAATCCTGCATGTGGGTCCGCAGCTATGTATGGTGAGCCAAAGACCACCAGGAAGACCAGCAGGCACTTGTTTTCCGCAATTTCTGTATGAGCTCAAACCTCAACCGTCCGCATCGCCTGCATGACGATTAACCTGCCCCTCGGGCTGGGAGTGCTGTGCTGATGTGAACAAGACCACTGTAAGGTGTAACCTAGCAATATACTCGAACGCATTCTTTTGGATCATGGTTTTACAGGGCTGCTGGGGTCAGTGGCAGCGCCTGTATCTGCGTCTGGCTTGCGTAGCTTGATGCGCACCGCCAGCTTGGGGTTGCCAAAGTAGAGGCGTAGCAGCATCGCCGCAGCTTCTGCGTCCACACGGCGGTCCTGCGCCACCATACAGGGCAACACGTGCAACACTGCCTTTCACCGCCTGAAGGATCGATGGCGCAGTGCCCCATGTCGCTGCCTCTCCACACGCACATGCACCACAGCACACAGTAAACCGGGCCCGCGATACAGCACGCAAGAAATGTGCTTGTGTACATGCCCAATCAACACCCAGTCACCATGACACATGCATGCGTAGATCTGTACAGTGCATGTGCCCGGCCGCCCTTTCAGTCATTTTGACACTACATGGGTGTGGCGGTGTGTAGGGCAGGAGCGCACCAGTCCGTTAAACTGCAGCTTGATGCAAAACACGCGCTGCCGGAGCTTATCCTGATCACGCCAAAGTCATGCTGCCCCGTGCAGGCGTCAAGCACTGAGCATGAGCATTCGGGAGCCTCACCAGCCGTTGCTTCTTGTCCAGCCGATCAAGCCAGTTGTACCCAAGCGCTTTGAGAGCCGCCTGAGATGTCCCCCGCTCATCTGCCAGATCGCCGCGCAGTACGCAGCACACAGGTTTCAGTCATGCAACGTAGGACCATACCTGCGCTGTACGTATGCGTGCCAACACACAAATGCACGCATACGTGCAGCGCTCATGACACATTCCCGAAGGCAGAAAGGCAGGCAAAGGGCAAGTGTGCATGACGCAGCGTGCGGTCTCACCGTAAAGAAACACCGAGATGCCATGCTTGGCGCCAAGCAGCAACAGCGTGTGCGCAAAGTGCCTACATTTTCGCCCCTGCACGAGCGCATCAACACATGCAGGCAGCGAGGAATGCTTGCGGCTTGGCACGAGGAGGAGGACGTCGTCCATGCAAATGTGTCATCAAATGCGACATGGGTGCGTCCCGGGCTTGAGATGCAACTGGAAAACGACACCACATGCTGTGCCAGGATGCTATCATGCATGGGGTGCCCACAAGCAGTGCATGGCGTATGCCTCTTAACAGCAAGGTAAAGCTTGGGCTCACCACGTGGGAGTCTGTGTTAGGGTTGGTCAATCGTCCCCCAGGCTGCACAGGAATGCCCACTACCAGCGCCTCCGCATTTCTCTCTAGCACTATGTCGATGACCTGCTGCGCCACTTGGGATTTTTGAGCTGCAGGTGAGCTAGGTATGTCCTGCCAAGCAAGCAAACGGGAAATTCGGCAGGGAGGTGCTATGGCACAGGCTGCACAGTGTTTATGGGCTGTGGGTTTAGGTTGCTCAACTTCAGAGCAAGCCAGCGCTGGCTAACCTTCAGCACTGAGCAGGAGCCGCCTTCCCCATATGCCAGGCCTATTCGTGTGGTTCCGAAATCAACGCCCACCACACGCCGGGGTGCTGCAGGAAGCAAAGCGCACCACTTGCCGCGGTGACGCCAACAAGCACAAAGTACGGAAGACAACACACTGTCAAGTAAACTGCAAGGCTACGCACGTGTTATTGTGCTCTCGCTTGGACCTGGCGAACCGCTCGCTGCTGCTCTATGCGTTCGCATGCTTTCGTGCGCATGCACGGTGGCCCTGAACGGCATAAAGCTGGCGATGGTGTTTGAGGTGCCCCATAACCGTGGACATCGACCAGGCTGCCGCCTGTAGGGCCGCCCTCGTTGTTGAAGGACTGCAGCAGTCACCACTGAGCACGAACTAGTGCTGGTTGAGTTCATGCTGAGAGCTGCCGCTGCCATCTGAAGTAACCAGGCAAGAGGCTTTTCAGTAGGCCTGACGTCACCTCCTGTGCGGTGTTCCTGGTGTGCAAAATCAATTGAAACGTGTCATCCCGCAAACAAGGTCCCTGCCGGCCTTTGTCAGGGTGTCAGCGTTCACAAGCGGATACGGGTATCTAACAACACTTGTGTGCGCTGACATCTGCCCCTGCCCCTCTGCGTGCCCTGGTCAAGAACGCAAATGCGGTCTGTGAATGTCAGGGGCATTTCACCCCATGCACCTTCCAGCCCCTAACCCCTCCTTGCTTCTCTCCAGAGAGCCTGTCTCCTTCACGTCTCTCGCACACCCTGTAAAGCCCGCTTACCAGCTGCGATACAGTCCCAACGCCAGCGCTGTACCCTGCACTTCTTTCCGGGTGGTGTTTGACTCTGCAACCCCACAAAAGGGGCCCACCCCCACCCAAATACCCTTGGCCGTCAGCTCAGTCGGACATCGGCAGGCGAGGAGCCTGTGTACTTAGCTTTGCGTTGGAGACCTGCACCCCCGCGGCTCTGGAGAGCCGTTGCAGGTGTGCGGAGAGCAAGCGTCCGTTTCAGCAACACCAGAGTTTTTGAGCAGTGGGACCCACGGCCGCGTAGAGCGTGCGAACCAGCCCCACAGCAGAAGCTGGACTGCTGGGTGTGCACAGCAGTGGTATCGCAGCGCTGTAGAAACGCCTGGACGCCCAGAGGCCATCAGCAGTCGGGTCTTTAGTGCCCGAGCTGACACTGTCAGTTTTGAGTTGGTGGGCACCCACAAGTCCGCAGCTCGCAGCCGTAGCCTGAATCGAGTTGGACAGCGCTTCCTTTTGCTGGAATCTCGCTGGCAAACCTGTCAAACGCCCTGCTTCTGGCCATGCCCTCGCCCTGCAGGTCGTGCAAACATGGGGCTCAGACAACTGTGCCTGCTTGCGCTGCTGCTTGGAACAACAATAGCCCAGCAAAGAGGTGAGGCTGGACCACAACAACCTGTTATCCTTGAGATGTACCTGGATTTCCACAGGGAGTGGCTGGTACCAATTGCGTTACCCCGTGTGTAGCAGCTCAAAATGCCCATCAGTTCCACACTCGTGTGCACCTGCCTCCGCTTTCCCAAAGCAACAGACCATGCACTGGCACAATCAGCTGGCTGGGTGTAAGGTTTGGTTTATATGAGTTGTATGCAACGTGTGTCCTCTCTTGCGCTGCCTTGCTGCAGTGCTCGCACAAAACACGACTGACTCCACCGACCCTGAGGCAGGCATTTCCCCGGCCAACCCCGACTTTGACGCGGATGTGGCAGCACTAAGCAGGTTTCCTTACTGTCAATGCAAGGACTATCGCTGCAGTGCATCGCCCTATCAGCTCGTCAACGATGGGAGTAACACAGGCGCCAACTATGTGGATTTGTGCTGGAGGGTTGTCAGGGTAAGCGTTTGTGACTCATACCAGTCGCATCGTGTGTAGTTGTGCACAAATACAAGGATGCTTGCGCGCTGCAAACCAAGCGGTTACACCTGCCTGCCTGCGGTGGGCGGCAGCACGAGCAATCCTGCACTCTTGCTGCACTGCGCAGGTGTCAGGGAACCAAGCTATTCCTTGCTTCCAGAAGATCCTGAATAACCTTGGGAAAATTGAGGTTGAAGTGGGTGAGTCTCGCACCAAGTGTTTTACCGTTTGCGAAGCTTGGCAACGGGGGTGTCTGCAGCTCAACCGCCTTCCAGCTGCTGCAACTGTACCATACACACCGTTGGGAGCATCCCAGCTCTGGTTGTGTGTTGGCAGTCAGCAGGCTCCGTCCCTGTGCATGCAACGTGGTGTCTGTGGGGTCTGCGAGTGTGTCGCAGCAAGCACCGCACTCACGGCGATTGGGCTCCACTGTGTGCATGCTGGGCCAGCTCAGTAACCTCAACACAATCCCCATGTGCTGCCATTTGCATTTCGACCTGCAGAGAAAACCTGCAGGCCCGCATGGCAGGGGTCATACGTGAACGGCAAGCGCCAAAGCTCGTACTTTGACACGCAGTACGCCACTGGCAAAATCAGGGTCACCTCGCTGGACTGGACAGTGGCTCAGGCTAACAACGCGCGGATTTGCTTCCGTTTCGCGAAGGGCAAGTGCAACACGTACAGCACGCTGTGTGAGTCAGGGGACAGCTCGTGCAAGTACTCGGTGTTTGAGAGCAGCAACCACGAGTGCTGCCCGACGTGCCGCAACGTGCTGCCGCCGCCGCCGCCCCCACCATCCCCACCCCCACCATCTGAACAACCTGGCCCGATCCCTGCCCCGTCGCCACCGCCCCCTCCCCCGCCGCCGCCGCCACCGCCCC
>BDDA01000391.1:96794-107653 GCA_001662385.1 Chlamydomonas asymmetrica | reverse complement strand
CACACGCGACCTGTAAGTGCCTGTGATTCTGTCGTCCCCCTGCATCAACAACACGCCGCTTGGTCCAAGAGTGTTTGTTACACCTGCAGGTTGGCTAGGCATGTACCTCAACATGCGATTTGTGAATCAAACGTGCCCAATCGCGGTTGGTGGACTGCTGGTCAGTGCAGCAGGCGAACGGTTGGTGGAGGGGAAAGGGGATTGGCAGCGGGGTTTGGAACCGGAAAGCTGGGATGGGGACTGGGGAAAACAGCAGGGGGAGGGATGGGATTATGGGAGGGTCCCGTGCGAAGGGCGGGGCGGAACGCGTCCTTGCTCGGAGCTATCATAAGCTCGTGTGCTTGCTTCCACATTTCGATTGTAAGCTACGGTATACTGTGCGTGAACATATTCGAGCCTTCGAGCCTTCGAGCGTTAGTTGGTACGGTATGCGGTGCAGCATTCGAGTCCCACGCACACGAACAAATTGCCACACGCTTGTGAGCTGCTTGCCCGTTGCAGGGCATGCGGATAAATGCATTTAGATGCAGGATTTGGGGTTATGCATGTGGTGCGGGGCCGCTACATACTTGGGAGGGGGGACGGCGGGGCTGGCACCATGCGGGAGCGTTGGCGCTGGCTAGGCGACACAGGTATGCACCACGCTAACCAACGCGAGCACCACGCAATTCATATGTACAGGAGAGCCTCTGGGAGAGCCTATGTAGAAAGTAATAACCCCATATGATGATGTAAAAAGCGACAGCATGCGAGCACATAGCGCATTTGAATGAGCAACCAACACATCGTAATGCGGGGGGACTTACTTACAACGTCCCCGCGCCATGCATGTCCAAGAGGCCAACGCAACAGCGCTTTGCCTACCTTGCGGGGTTCTGTTCGGAGCATCCGTTGGGATGGAGGCCGGCCCATGCTGATGGCATGACTCACGCACGTGCATGCATGTGCAAAACGTGCAGGCCTGTCAGCAGGCATATCGGTGCATGCTCGGTGTATGCGTGGATCGGGTGGGTGATCGATGAGTGATGACTCTCAGTATGGTGCGGTAACAACACGCAGTACTCATGATGGTGTGATTAGTATGCAGTCAGAAAGCCACAGGGGTAATCAGTCACAGGGGTCCTCAGTCACAGCGGTAATCAGCCACAGGGGTAATCAGCCATGGGAATGACAAGCCGTACTGGTGATAAGCCATAGGGGGGGCAGCTTTGCGCTCGAACCTGCAACCATGCCCGTGTCCAAATACAACTAGTGAAAAGGGGAATGCTTGTAAAGTTGTAATGCGTGGGGAAGGTAGTGCAATATGCGTCGAGGGAGGGAGGCATGCAGCGGTCAACTGCACGCACACGCGTGACTAGCATGGTAACAAGCACATAGCTTGGTGAACCTCTTCTGCTCGCCTGGTCCCCATCTGGAGGGAGCATGGGCCTTTTGGCCGACACGCTCCTGTTGTAACATAACGTAACCATTACGAATACATGCATGCTTGGATTTGAGTTTGTGACGCAAAACAAGTGCTCTTTTTGAGTGCTGGGAACGTTATATGAGCTTGCGCTACTGTATCTGCTCTCGCGTTGCTGTCTCCTCTCACGCTCGCCTCCACCCAGCCACGCAGCCCGCACCACCCAGCCAAGAATGCAGCTAGCACATATGCTTCACTGCGTGCTGCCGTCCAAGCAACACAGGTTTTTGTCGCTCACCGCCGCCGGGTCGCAACCCTGAATGCTACCTTCACTGCTGACTGTTGTTCATCCAATACCCGTACTGCTGTCATCCAATCAATCCAATACTACATCATCCGATGCTGCATCATCCATGACTGTGCCATCCGTTACTTTGTCACCCATTATCGTGCTCGTCCTTCACGGCCGGCCCATCTGCGTTGCGTTGAGGGTGACGTACCCGCAGCCGCGCTGCCGGCGCAGCGCGTCGACGTCACGCACGACCCCGCTGTTGCGGTCAGCGCCTGTAGCTCCTTCATCGCTCTGGGTGAAGGAGTGCAGGGGGTCCGCGTATCCCAGCACGTCGCGTGCGATCTGCCACATCAGCCCGTCCAGCGACTGCAGCAGCCGGCCAAAGCGGTACAGCTGCACGCATGCACGCACATTGTTGCACAAACAAGCGCACATGCGGCAAAGGAGGTGTCGGTTGACGTATGTAGGCCAACGCATGCAGTTGAGGAGTACAGGGATGCAGGGGATGCAGGGGATGCAGGGTATGCAGGGGGTGTCCGGGCAGGGGGCAGGGCAGGAGGCAGGGCAGGGGGTGAAGGGTCTAGGGGTCCTGCTGGCCCGAGGCAATGATTGATCGAGCCTATGCAGTTTGAAAAGTGAGGTGGCTGTCTGCAGGTCTTGAGGATTGCACGATGCACATGCAGACATGGTTAGGGGCCTGGCACAGGCCCAGGCCGCCCAGCATGCATGCGTGTGTGCGTGCGTATGACGAGCCGTATGACGAGCAACTAGGTACCTGCGCTAGCTTTGGGACACTCCTCACCACCACCCCGACGCGCACCGACGTGCATTGCATGTGTGTGTGTGTGTGTTGTGCCTGATTTGTACTGCCTTGTACTGCACTGTACTGCTCACCTCGCGGTCGATGTCCTGTGCGGCCAGCAGCGCCCGCATGGCATCAGCGGGCGGCATCATCGACGCCTGCAGCCGCTCGTCCTGCTCATTCAGGGGTTCAGAACGAGCATGACAGAATACCGTTTAGAGAACCACAACCTGCCGAACACACACACACACAACCACATACACAACAGTACTCAGCACTTTGCTTGCATTGGTCCATCATCATCACTCATTTTAAAGCGGTGGAAACTCAACTTTCAGTCCTCAAGGGAATCACATGCAAACACAGTCTTTCATGCGCATCCGGCCCCCTGCCCATTTACCTGCTTTTGGAAGGGGCTCTCTCGCAGGCGCCTGCGGGCCAGCGACCGGCTCCAGCCGAGACCATACTGCACGGTGAGCGTGTTGGTTTCGGGCTCCTCCAGCGCCATGACCACGTCGTACTGCAGCAGCATCAGCTTGGCGCGGCGCGCGTGCGTGGGCGTGAGCGCGCCGGCGTGTGCGTGGTAGACCCTCTCACCCAGCAGCGAGCGAGCCACGTAGTTGTCCTGCATAATATATGTATGTATGTATGTATCACTATACCGTTGGTTTGTGCGGGGCAGCAGTCACCCCAGCAAGCGGCTGTCCAAGCAAATCCGTCCATGAGCGGCTGAGAATGATACTGGTTAATGGCGAGTTGTGAAGCAATTGTGCTGCTGTTCTAGTGCAATGACTGTGATGTACCCTAGCAGCGCTTTCAAAACGGACGAGCAAGAGGTGGTGAACTGACGGAGGCAACCGACTGAGCCGGCCGACCCACCATGGGCGCCGGGGCAATCGTGCGCCACATGTCGGCGCTGAGGCCTGCCAGGTGCGCCATCGCGCCATGCTCGTCGATCCGCAGGTACGTCTGCATGGAGAGGCAGGATCCGTCATGCGATGTGAGGCCAGGCTTAGGGTTTAGGGTTTTTAGGGTTTTAGGGGCTCCATGCTCGTCAATCCGCAGGTACGTCTGCATGGGCGATATGCATGCATGCATGTAAGTAGGGGAATGCAGGGATGACGCACCATTAACCCATATGATCGTCATCACTTGATCACACAGGTTTTGGGCTTCGGGTCATGGTTTCGGGGTTGGGTTGCGTGCCTGCCAGCAGTTGATTGCCGGTATTCAATTGATCAATTAATCTACTGGCATCGACCTGTTGCTGGCTCGTCCGCCATGCATCAGTCGCAGCATGCTCTGACTCACCGCCATCATCCACTGCAGGTGGGACACCAGGCGCGTCTCAGGGTCACGCAGCAGGATGGCGTGCAGGAAATCCGGGCAGAGCATCACGCTCTCCTCCCTGGACTGATCCCCGCTGTGCGCCGTGTACTCGTTCTGCAGTACAATTACACACCACACGAAGCGAGGTGAAGCGAGGTGTGGCGTCAGTGCTTGTAGAGTAGGCGGCAAAGGTGATATGAACAGCAAACAGAGGTGGCGGGCAAACAAACAAGCACACATCAACATCAGCATCAGCAGCATCAGCATCAGCATCAGCAGCAGCAGCAGCAGCGGCGGCGGCGGCGGCGGACGCGGCGGCGGCGGCGGCGGCGCGGGCCTGAGCAGCGGGCGCTGCCGCCCTAACCTTACCCCGCGTGTGCCAAATGCAAACTAATTCTCCCAGCCACGCACAGCTCCACCCGGCTGTGATGTGGACAACGGGAGCAGCGGCGCAGTTGCAGTGCTGCTGAGGCATGCATCAGCACCTTCCTTGTCTCCGTCCCTCAACGCCCCCCTTGCTCAAATGCTTGCTCAAATGCTCGTCCTTGCCATGACGAAATTTGCGCGCGCGCCTTCACTACCGTATCAGACTGATCATCAATCCTCACCATGACGAAATTTGCGCGCGCCTGTGGGCTCAGCGTGCTGCCGTAATCGAACGCGGCCCTCCGCAGATGCTTGCACAGGTCATGGCGGGATCGCACCTGCATGCGAGCAAATCCATGCATGCATGCACCGTCAGAGTGGCATCAAGCCAGCTGGCAGCGCGTGCATATGCGCCACGCAGCCTACTGTGTTTGTAGGGGGTGGCCTGCACCGACCTAACACGGAGCGAACAGCGGTGGAAGGTGAGGAAGGGTGAGGGAAGGTGAGGGAAGGTGGGCGCGCAATGTCCAAGAGGTTGACTTTACATCACTCGACCAATCAGGCCATTTATAGATGGTGCCAAAGAGGAGTTACCTCCTGCGGCATGTTGCGCCAGGGGTAGACCGCCAGGCTGGCGTTGTTCTTGAGCGCCCGCATCCTCGCGGCATGCTGCTTCATGCCCTCCTCCTCCTCCGCTAGCAGGTCCTGCTGCTGCTGCTGCTGCTGCTTCATGCCCTCCTCCGCCAGCAAGTCCTGCTGCTGCTGGCTTAGCAGAGAGCTGCCGTTGCCAGGATCCGCAGCAGCGTCAGCAGTAGCGGCTGCAACGGCGGCGGCGCCTTCGTCATGTACTGCGTCATTTTGTACTGCGCCTTTGATCGTTACGGATGCAGCTGCTGCAGCGGCCAGCATGCGACGCCCGCGGCGCCCGCCGCTTATGTCGATGCCGTTGCCGCTGATGCTGTTGCTGCTGTGCGGCTGCCGCACTCGCGCCCTGTCACCACCACCGGCAGAGTCACGCAGCGCTGCTGCAGCCGCCGCGGCGGCACTGGCGGTCGCGCTCGAGTGGTACATCTGCCGCCGCGCCAGCGGGCTGACGCCCTGTAGTGTGGTTACGCATTGCCAAATACGCACACACACGCATGCACACAATCATTGATGCAGGCGGGCTGGCAGGTCGACAGGCAGCATCGCAGCATTCACATCACTGATGCATGCTGTTGTCTGTCGTGCTCACATGACCCCAGCCCATCCAGCCAGGGTGTACGGGTTGAGGTGGTTTACAGCGTCGGGCAGGCTGATGGGCTCAACCCGCTGCCCCTATGGCCTTAAGCGCCACGAAACACATTTAGGGTTTAGCCATTCAGACTTTAACCCGGGTTAAACCCTAAACCCTGAAGCGCCACGACACACGTGCATGTTCGTTCACGTGCAACCCGGCTGCATGTGAACGTGCATCTAGATGGCCCGAATCGGAGACGAAAGCGTGTTGGGTTGTCAGAAACGTCCAGCTCAGACCGAACCGCCTCAGCACCGCCACAGCACCGATGCTGCGCGTCCTGAGCAGCCTCAACATGAACGCCAGGACAACACGCCAACACCCACAAATGCAGCAGGTGTTGGTCCGTGACAGGTGTTTCCAGGTGGGAGGTGGTGGTCTCCATGGGGGGGCATCCGGCTCGTCCCGCACGCGACTGCCATCCGCTAAGAACTGCTCGCACTTTGACACCACACACGCGCGCATATGCACACTGCATGGTCCCACAGGAATCACACTGATCACACTGCATGGCCCCACGGGGACTCTTTCTCACACATGTGTGTACGTGTGCCCGTGGCACCGAGCGTGCGAGTACAGTACGTAGCGTGCCACCACGCACCTTGTGCGTGCTGCGGCCGCTGGTGCGGCCCTGCTGCAGCTCTCGTTCTGACGGCCGTCGGCCAGGGTAGATGCGCTGCAGCTCGCGCTCGTCCACGCCGCGCGGCCAGTCGTCGACGTGCAGACGCAGGCAGTTGTACGACTGATAGTCGCCACTGGTCCTACAGCCGTTGTCAGCCGCCACCTGCTGGCACGTATAGTCACATGTGTACACACCCGGGTGAAAGGCTGCAAATAAGGCAGCAGCTTGTGGGCTTGAGCTCAGTAGTCTGAGTGGTTGCGTAGTTCAAAGCGCGGCTTCGGTCTCGTGCCCACCGAAACCCCATCCCACCTAAATTCCCGGTGTCATCCCTTCGCAAAGCGTTTGACATGGTTACGGCTGCAAGGGTGCTAGCTCACAGCACGTCAGAAACGCGGCAAGGAGATGTTTTTTTGACGGGGGAAAGCCCTTTGTATGAGCTGAATGTGTATGTGGGAAGCGATTGGTTTGTTGTGTGTTGATTGAGCAATTGCTGAGCTGTTGGTGTGCCGACAGTGAGGTAGAACAAGCTGAAGTTGAAGCAAACACCTTAACGTGTCTTGCATATGTATGCTGTAAAACGGTAACCACAGTGAGCCCTGGCCTTGCCCACGTGCCTTGCAAGCTGCATCTGGTGCTGACTACCCACCGATTACCCACCGAGCATGCTGTGGTGCCGCCGGACTTGGATATGTGGGAGAAATACACAGAGCCCTTGTGGGCTGCGCCCGAGCGGTGCAGAAGGAAGAGCCGCTCCACGACTTTCTGTACAAGCGCGTCGCTTCGCGCATCCCAAGGCGGGCCCCCTTGCGCGCGCAGTCGCGTCAGCGCCGCCAAAATAACGCGCCTCGTGAGCGGATATGACAGACCGGGCTTAAGTGCTTCCAAAAATCCAAGCAAGATATTAAGCTGCCTTTGCAAGCTGTCCGTGGCCTGCGGGGCAAGTCAAGTGACCATCGTTAGTCAAAAGGAAACCAACCGATGAAGTGCGATGTACCTGGCAAACGGTTGCAGTTGCAGAGCCACCAGGAAGAAGGTGCTAGGCACACGTTCACTGGCACACGCTAGAACCGTGGCCGCATGCACTGCAAAGACCGCACCACCGCTTTTGCGATGCTCGCTGGTCCAACTGAACGCTTACCGCCATCCCCAGGATTGCCTGCCCCCCTGCCAGCTCACCGTGTTAGGCTGGACCTGTTGCGCTTTCGCACCGCCTTCTGAGTGGGGTGCTTTCACGGCGCCTTCTGCTTGTGGTGCAGGGTGCTGCATTGTGATTCCCCGGCTCGTGGGCAGCATCGACCCGAGCACGTGCTGCAGCACCTGACGCACGCCAAACGCGGACAGTTCACTGTCTTCGACGTGCATAAGCGTCGAGGCATGAAGCAGCAGCCTGGTGTCCAGCACAGCATCTAGCGCTGCCTCCAGCGCGCCATGCTGGGCCACAAAGGCTTGAAAGCGACCGTAACGCTGTTGAAAAACGGCCTCGGCGCTGTATGAAGAAAGATGCTCAGGTGAAGCTACACCACACAGAATGGGTATTGCATTGTTGACAACATACCACAGCAGCAGAGCCCAGCAAAGGGTGCGCGTTTTCGGCATCCGAGCGGCGGCATGCACGGCTATTGCGTGTCGGATAACTGTATAGTGCACTTGACGCCCTCACCCAAAGCTGCCCCTACGTGAAAAGCCAGGACACTTTGTGCACCCAGCCATACGGACTGCAAGCCAGCATGGTGGTCTGAGCAGAATCGCATAACCACACCTTCACACACCATTCATGGCCGAGACCGAGTCAACACGCTAGTCCAAATTTGCGACCAAAGTTGGGTCCTATTGGTGAACCTGGTAAAGGTGATAGCAGGAAACTAGCAAGCCTCGTTGTTCAGTTCCGAACACTTACGGCAAACACAATATATACCGCTGTCTGCTGTGTGACCTTACTGCTGCTCGGTGTGCAGCTGCCTGCAATCGGTCCTCATGGCAAGATACTAAAGTTTCTACCTCGGGCCAGCACTTGTTGGCCTTAGGTTACTGAGCAAGTCATGAGGTTTGAATGCCTGCAGTGTTTGCAACATCGTTCCCATTGCTGAAGTCCACTCGCACCTGGCCTTTGCCGTGCATCCTTTGACGTGTTGTGTGAACGTATCGCAAGGAAAAGGCTGGTTATACGCGGTGTGCGTGTTATAATGCCTAATTGACACGCTCAGGGCTGCTGTCACAGGCAGGCCGCGGTCAACCCTGCTGCAAGCGGTTTACCTAATCGTACACCGTACGTACGTGCATACACAGGCAAGCTGTGTCAGCAGAGATGCAAGACCAAGCACCCAGCATCAACTACGTCAACCGCACTGAATGCCATATACACAGCGCCATGCAGAACCTGAGGCAGATGCGCAAGGGCAAATGCAGTATCCTGCAAGCAAGGGTTCATTAAGAGTTCAGCGCAGGGTCACGGTTGCCTAACAAGTTGTCACACTGATCCAAGTGAACCAAACTGATGCATTAAATGTTGTCTTTAGGCACGAGCTAGAATGCTTGGCTCCTTGCGTATCGAGGCTCATCACCTGACTGAGGCCACACGTTGGCCACACAACACCAGAACTCCGCTGCCTGCACTGGCGTCATTAGCACAAGTCAGTGCAAATCAAATTCGCAAGCGTCCGGCTGGTTCATCACTGTCTCTCCAGCATTTCCCAGCTGTGCCACAGAAACCGGTTTTGCAAATCGGACCAATCATAAGGCTGTCACACTTCTGTGCCAGCCCAGCACAACAAGCGAGCCTGGGTGCCGGAACTGGCATGCGTAGTCTTGCCTTGAAAAGAGCTATTTAGCACGAGCATCCAAGCATGCACCTGAGCACACTAGTTACGTGAGTGCACAGAGCGCGTGCCAGCCGCCTGACGTGTTGCCTCGCTCGCTCGCTCACCACGCGCATGCCTGCCACTCTGCCAGTGCTGCCGCGCCGCCTTGCTTTCTCAGTGCTGCTGCTGTCACGCCCTCGAGGCTCTGACCCTAGCTCCCTGTTCGCCTGCCCTGCCCCCGCCCTGCAGCTGCTGGTGTGCTCGTGATACCGCCCCCCGCCACTTGCTTGCTTGCGCGCTCTCAAACACCCCCACCAGCCCCCACTTTCCCCTAACGTTGCAGCACGTTTCACTATCGCCTTCGTGTACGCCTGGGCACAGATCACACATACCAACGCTTGCAGGACCATACACCCCACGCAGCCCATGTCCATGACCTCACCATGAATGGCCCGATCGGCCAAGTCTTGTAAAGTCAATCAATCAATCCATCATGGGTGGCTGGACACTGAAGTGGTCGGGATGATGAATGCCAATCAGCCAGTGCTACCTAGTGTAACCAGTAACCACCTTGTCACACCATATGTAGTCCCCTACAACGCCTACAATGCGAGGTTCTTTGGCAGTATTCGTTCGGACAGTGCGCTCTGCAACACCCAGCACCCAACTCTGTGGACCTATACTAAACGACACCCTAGGAACCAGCCTGGAAACTACTGACCTTCGTTTAAAATTGTGTGAAGGCAGCGTTGGCCCTGCTGGCACCCTCGGCTCTCTTACACTGCACACCGCACGGTGCCTTGTAAGGAGGGCGCGTCAAAGTACACAGGTCAGGTAAACAGACCTTGGTAGATATCGGTATGTAACTATGTATGACCTGCTTGTGCACCTACTGTGACCTGCTTTGGCATGGCTTGCAGCAAACGCAGCAAGCACAATGTGACAGCCCTGGGGAATCAGGGCACCCCACCTGAATTGCCAGTGTCCAGCGTCACCAGATGTGCTTTTGTTATTGCCTTTCTCTGGAACCTGCTGCGCTGCAGGCTGTGGGCCGGTGAGGGGAGGAGCGACGATAGCGACGTGCATGCTCCTCAGCGGAACCAGCGCCGACACGCTGGTAACTTGAGCCGCTCAGCTGAATAGGAACTCAGCTGGCACTGCGGGGACGAGGAAACGCAAGGCAATGCCGCAGAATCGAATCGCTTGAGCGCCGAGGGGCGGTGCTTGCACCTCTGTGAGACAGCTGGGGCACCGCTGCAGGCAGTACGGTACGCGCTCAGCGCGTGACGATCAGCAAGGTCTTGTTGGTTCTAAGCAGCCTGTTCTGCCCATGGCAGACTTGACAAATGAAGACAGTGTATGCCAGCCGGAGCGATTGCCAGACAACGTGCTGGAACTCATCCTCGCGCCCCGTCGTGTGCACAAGGCCGCAAGGCAGGTGTGCAAGCGCTGGCGTGACTGCTACTCGCATGGTGTCACCGCACTGCGCAGCCGCTGGATTGAATGGGCGGGGCTGGCCTGGCCGTACGGCCCCAGCCAGCCGCTTCCAGCCTGGTTCTCCCGCCTCACCACCATCAAGCTGAGCGGCCGGCATGCGGATGGCGCCACCATCGCAGCTGTGCTAGACGGTGTGCGGCATTCGACGCATCTGCGCGGGCTTACCTGCCTGCATGTGGATTTAGACGACATGCGTGATGATCCGGGCGAGCAGGTTGATGCTGCGTGGTCAGCCCTGCTGGCGGCCTCCAGCACACACCTTGCGAGCCTAACTGCGCTGAAATATTCACCCAACAGAGGCCAAAATGGTCGAGGCGGCCATGACGGTGTCTGCGCCACAGCGCGTGCGCTCATGCGCGTTGAGGGTTTGAGCAGCGCTTTCCTTGCCAACCTCACGCACCTAGACCTCAGCAATGCTCACTTGAGAGACGGCGAAATGGCAGAGCTCGGCCGCATCCTGCTCAGCTCATCCCAC
>BDDA01000391.1:59335-76302 GCA_001662385.1 Chlamydomonas asymmetrica | reverse complement strand
GGGGGGGTTAAAGGGAGGGGAGGGGGGAGTGAGATACGTGCAGCAGCAGCAGCAGCAGCAGCAGGACGTGTACACGCTTTCGCACCGCGCGCATGCGCACACGCACACCACACCCGCACTCACACCCACAACGCACTGTTAACCTCGATGCATGTCAAGGCCTCAACCACCCACCCGAAGTGGCATCCTCCAACGTGAATACAGTACGGCACAATTTGCAAAGGTTTAAATACTGAAATACCCCTCACGCCCACATGCAGCCGCTAGTTTTGCCACCGCTCAGTCGCTGCCGCCGCCGCCACTGCTGCCGTCTCTCACCTATGGGCTCCGCCTTGAGCCCCTTGACGCGCTCGCTGTCGTGCGCCAGCACCATCACGTGCAGCGTGCCGGTGTGGTCGCCCAGCAGGTAGCGCGTGCCGTCCGCGTCAACGCGCGCCCACGCCTGCACACACGCACGCACATGCGCACACGCGCGTGCAGCACACACCCTAAATTCCACAGCCCTAGACCTTCAAAACTAGACCTTCAACCCTGGAGTTTCAGCCCTAGACTTTCAAGCACGCCTGCACGCACGCACACTCACAAGCGCGTACGCGCACACATCAGCGCTGAAGCTCTTTCACCCTGACCCCGGTGGACCCTGAAGCTTGTGTCCCAGGCACACATGCGCGCACACGGTGCACGGCCTTGCTGGAACAAGTATGGCGTGCCCGGCTGGCTGTTGACCTGCCTCTTATCCTGCCTCTTGACCTTTGCTGTTGTGTCATTGCCGCTTTTATCATTACGCGCTGCGTCGCTCGCTCACCCACCCACCGTGATGATGGTCTGGCTGATGGCGGCGGTCACGGGCGGGCCGCCGCCATCCCCCGCCACATACGCCAGCGCGCTCTCGCCCACCACCACCAGCCCGCCGAAGGGCGCGGGCACGGGGATGAGCTGGCAGGCGCCTGCGTCTACGTGCTGAACCACCAGCGCGCCCTCGGCCAGGTCCTTACCTGCCATCTGGACCTGAGAATGGGAGGAGAGGCAGGATATGCACAGAGAGAGAGAGAGAGAGAGGTGTCAGCAGGGAAACACGAACATGATAATGGTGAATGCCCGACCTCTGGACCTGGGAGGACACACACTCACATACATACACAGAGGTCAAATATTACTAACACACACGAGTCGAGGTCGGCCCAGTAACATGAACATAGAAAATACGAATGCGCGACATCTGGACAAACACGCACTACGGGGATGTACAACACAGGGTGGCTGCAACGACTGTGCCGATGGCATTCATTTGCTGTACGGTCTTACAGGCTGAACGGGGTTGACAACAAAACGGACCCATGTGCCTGCAGGGCCCGGCTGAAGCGCTCAGTGCCGTTCACCTCGTAGGTCTTGACGTGCCAAACCCTAAACCCTAAACCTAACGTACCAAACCCTAAAGCCTGAACCCTCTAGTGTGTACCCCTCACGCACTCACCTCGTAAGTCTTCACATGTCGCGCGTGCTTGACGTCCTCGTACAGCACCGCCAGCGTCGGCCGGGCGCAGCCGTGAAGCCACGCCATGGACAGCACCTGCGCACACGCGCCGCGCCGTGCACATGCGACCGCGCACACACACCACACATGCATGGTTAGGCTCGCACTGCCGTGCTTTAACGTATGTGCATGTGTGCACGTTGTAGCGGTCAGCAACTCCCTCTTGGTTAATGTGCCGTGCAAGGTGAGGAGGCGCATCAGGGTGGGTCGACATCCGGGGGGCGGGGGGCCACGCCAGGGTGGGCACACCAGTACATCCTGTGTGCTAAATGTCCCGCGGCACAGCGGGCCCTGTGTGATCGCCCGGCAGCGGCTGAGCGCATCGCCCCCACACATGCATACATACCGCCAGGTACAGATCATAGAATGTTGAGCCCTAAGCCCTAAACCCCAAGCCCTAAGCCCTAGGCCCTGTGAGGCCGGCCGGCCTCTCACCTGCAGCTCCTCCAGCCGCACGTTGAATGCGTCCGAACACACCGCCTTGTCACCCAGCGGGATGATCTGCACCGCAGTACACGCAGCATGCAGCTTGGTATGAAGAGCAAACCGAGCGCAACCAAAACCCTTGCTGCCTCATTGCTTTTTCTCGTCCCGTTCACGACAGTTTCTGGTCGTGTACCGATTACGACTGCAACTGCGACGGCGCCAGCACACTGGGCATGTTGCGAAGTTCACCACAATTATTTGCGTGTTCAGGCTTTCAGGGTTCGGGTCGACCCTAACCCTAACCCAGATGCCTTGAGCGGTTCCAGCTTGCAGGCAGCGGTGCGACGCACACACACACAGTGGTTGAATTACGTTTGTGTTGTCGTCGGTAGCACAAAAACAACAACAACAAAAACTAATTCAACTATTGTGTGTGTACGGTAGTAGCCCGCGCTGCGGGCTTGCATACGCTCATACATGCACAGCACCAAATCGAGAACGCATGGATGATACAGCAATATGTAGCCCGCGCTGTGTGTGGGCTCGCCTTGAGCATTCCGTCGTAGAGGTGCAGCGCGATGGCGCGTGCGTCTGGGTCCACCAGCCCCAGCTGCCCGTTGTCCGCCGGCTTGCCGATGCGGTCAGACACGTCGCCGTTGGCGCGCGTCACCAGCTGGCCTGCAAGCGTGGCCGGTGGCGATGAGTGGGAAGCGTGTGAGAAACACAGCTAAAGTGCGAGAAGTGTGAGAAGCGTGAGACGTTGAAGGATGAGGTGAGAGAGAGTTGAGGCACGTGCCAGTGCGAAGGTTTGAGGCTGAGGCGTGTGGTGCGTGGGTTGGATGATGTGGTGGACGGGGTGGGGGATGGGGCAGGTGCAGGATGAGTATGCCCCCGCCCCCCCGCACGTGGCAAACAGCTGCGGTCCGCAACACCGCAACACCGCAACATCGCAACGCGGCGCTCTCCCTGTCCCTCTCGCGCTCTCACCCGTGTCGCCGTCAAACTCGATTATGCAGAACTTGTGCTTCTCAGTGAGCATGAACAGCACGTCCTTGGCGTAGCCCTGTCACAGTGTGGCGCACACAGATCATATGTATGATTAATTCGTAGCTTATAGCTTTTGCAGCTTTTGTAAGCAGGTAGGTAGGTAACGGTGATTAGCACGTCCTTGGCGCAGCCCTGCATATGCACCATGCAGTTTCATATACCAGTACATGACAACATTAATACAAAGCTTGATGATAGACCCCCCAGGATAGGTGGGTAACGGTGAACAACACGTCCTTGGCGTAGTGGTGATGTGATGTCTGGTTGTACATAATGATGCAGCGCATAATGGTGTGTGTGTATGACGTAGCATGACTAATGCTGGTAGGTGAGTCCCGGGCATGCCTCAGTGAGATTCCTGTGCTGACCCAGTTGCTATACAGCCTATACTGTTGCCTGTACTGGTGTGACCCAAATCGGCAGGCAAAACGACGCTGACCCAAATGGCAATGTCCACATGCGCACGGCTTGTGGAAAGTTGAACGGGGTCTGTAAATGGGGCAGCCACAGCCCCAATTGCTCAGCGCCGCCGGGGTGGTGCCCCCTCCCCCTCCCTCCCCCTTTCCCCCCACAGGACAAGCCATTGTACCCCACCCCGACCCTTGCGTGTGGCCCATGGTCCCCTTCATGGGCCCTGACCAATGCAAACATGAAATATCAGTACAGCGGTACGGAAGCACGGCATTACCCCAGCAGGGGTGGTCGAGCTCACAAAATTCCCGCAGGGCATAGATGCAGGTCACCGGGTGGAACCTCCCCAACCAAATGTGGGTGGATGCAGATATGTGGGTGGATGCAGATGCCCTCTCGAGCTCATCCTGCCCGGGCTGGGTTACCGCCTGCCAGGCCTGCCCTCAGGCCAGCCACACACGATGGCCACGCTCGCACACCCTGCTTGGCCGCCCGCAGGCGCTGTGCACCGCTGCGAGCGCGCGAGTGGGTATGCAGCTGGGGGGGCGGGCGTCACTCGCAGGCGTGCACGCTTGCTGCTGAAACCCGGTCTTTGCATAGCTCAAGGCTGCAGGCCAGCTGCACACGTGCTTACCTTTGGCCGAAAGAGCTCCAGCGCTGTGATGCGGCCATAGATCGGCACGTCCAAAACACCCTGCAAAGCCACGGGACGGAAGAGAGTTGGTTTGTGGTGTGCTGGCCATCCAGTGTTGGCAGCACGCACCACCTTCTGCGTGTTGCGATACAGCGCAGCCGCAAGCGCAGTCCCGCCAGCAGCATGCCGCGCACCTGCAACCCCTCTGCACCGAGCGTGTGTATCTCTAGCCGCGTGAAGAACCTGAGTGCACATGACCGCGCATAGATGGAATTAGAGCTGCTCAAATAGCGCGTCCGAGCAGTGGCACCGTCAGCGTGTTGCCCAAATTGCTTCCATCGCTGTCATACAACGCCGCAAGCTGTGTTGCCTATGTGTCCTTGCGTCCATATGCAACTCGCCATACACAACAAGTTAACAAACATGTAGGAACGCAAGTGGCCAGCCTGCGGCGTTGTAGGGACAAAACGCAAGCGCACAGTTGAGCGTTCAAAACGCGCACCCGATGACGAGGTTGACATCGGTCGCGCTCGTGAAGCTCCCAACTGCGGCATGCGACACTCCAGTGGGCTTCTGGGCCGTCACCACGTAGTTGTAGCGCGAGTACGAGCTGTCATCTATCTCCATTCTTTACTGGTGCGCTGAGCGCCACGACTGGTGGCAGGAGATCCCAAACCTGCCCTGGTCTTGAGGTTCAGCAGCACGGATGATTTTGGTTCTTGTTACTCAGCAGTGTGTTTTCGTGTAATCAGCGACGCAGCCGCAGGTTTCGGCCACGTTCTGAAACGTGGAGCCGGGTCGGCAAGTGTGGGCCACACAGAACGCAGTGTGTTGAGCAACGTTGGGCCGTTCCAAACAGCAGCAAGCCACCAGCAGAAGGATTTGGTGAGCGTCGGGGTCTGCGATCGAGGATGACGATGAAGGTCGCGTGAGGATGCATGCTATGCATGCTCATGCGCGTGCTGGGCCTGCATGGAAGCTAGGCACACAAGCTGGCGTGCATGTCAATGGCGGCGGCCCAGCCATCCTGCGGACACGCACCGGCATGTGTGCTGCTGTCCATGCTTCCGTCCGTCAATGTGCTCGTTGGTATGTGACGAACTGCCAACCCGGGCCAACCTGCAAATCGCATGCTGCTCACTCCCTCCTAGTTCGACTCTGGCAGTTCCAGGGAGCCAGTGCATGAGGCAGCTGCTCAAGTCGCTTCGTGATCCCCCCCTTACTCTTTGTTCCCACGCCGTTGCAGCGCCTGGGTTTGCTTCTGCTCCAGCAAAACCAATTCCAAAACCTGACCACACCTGGAGGCATTGTCCAAACCTGCAAGTCCAAGTCACTTGTATTGTTTTCACAATACATCCCTCCTGCAGATAGGTGCAAACTCCGTTGCTTTTACGTGCCCGTCTCAAGCCGGACACGATGCGGCGCCCACCGCTTCGAAAACGTCAAACCCTGAGGACGATACTCTGTTTATCCTCGCCAGCTGGATTATATCGCTTAACCGGGCTTTCAGATGGGCTGGAAACGACTGTGTACAGCAAAACCGTGCAAGTCGATTGAACTCTATGAGTCATTTGTACCGCAGTGACACAAGCTCCGTGTCTGAAAGCAGGGCAAGGCGCTGGTGGCGCATCAATAGTAAAATACCGCCAACGTATTCATTTTATGCATATCCCTTCTTCACTTTGCCACGATTACCTTGACTTGTCCCCCTGTTCCGCGTAGCCTCTAAGCGCATCAACGAAACAGCGTCGCTGAGCAGACTTTGCCCGTGAAACTCTGACATGTTACTATAGCTGACCCTATTACTCTAGTTGTTGTTATTCTGCCGACAACCCAAGCGCTGCAGAGTGATGTCGGACCCGCGTGACAGCGAGCTCTTTGGAGTTTTTAAGGAGGAGCAGAGTTTAGCTGGAGGTGCCACATACAGCCATGGGAAAGATGGAGCTCGTGAGTAGCCGTTTGTAACTGTTAGGGGGTTGCTGTGCTTGGCGGGTCCGCGTGGCGCCTCTGACGCCTACAAGTGCCTGTCACCAACAGAGCGCGACCAAATGACACGCAGGGTTATTGTTTACAACTTGAATTTTCCTCCTGCTTTGGCTGTGTGTTTGCTTCACAGTGCCTGTGCGATGGAAGGGCAAACAAATAGGGACAGCGGGGTCGGTCACCGGAAAGGCGCAGGATGCCTGGCTGGACAAGAGCTTGAAGCTCACAACACCGGTGCGTTTAACGATTCAAGGTGTGCGCTGCCATGGCGTAAACTGCACCTCTTGTTGGGGCCGTGTGAGCACTGCAGTACTATCAGCAGGGCAAGGGAACATGTTTGCGAGCTCATGCCTGCATACGTCGCCGCAAGCTATTTCCAACCTGTACTGCTTTCACAGTGCAGCCTCATGCCCAGCTGCATCTGCCACGCACGTGCCCGCTATGCTGCAACGTAGGCCCCTGGCGAAGACATCTGCGCACACACATGCACCCGCCCGCGCTCTCGCCCACTCTTTCTTGCAGGTTTGCGACCCTGCTCCCAACCCCAATCCTTCTGCATGCACCCTGCGTGCACCCTCAACCTTCAACCCTTGAAACCCTAAAACTCCTAACCCCCAGCAATACGCCGTACGTACCGCTTCCCCTCGCATGCAGGGCGACACGTACCGCGACCCCGCAGCGCTCAACCGCATGCTGGAGAAGCGCGCCGCCGCGGCGGTGCCATTCAAGCCCAGCAGCGCGCCGCAGGCCATGTAAGCAGGGAGGGGGGCAGCAGTGCACTTACACACTAGTGCACTAGTGCAGCCGGGAACCCTGCTGCACGTGTACATGTACGTGTCGTGTCGTGTCGTGTCATGTGCCTCCCGGGTGCTGTGGCATGCACGTGTGGCATGCACGTGTGGCATGGGTTAAGAGTTGATCCCCGTGGGGCCATGCAGTGTGCATACGGTACACGTGCGCATAGATGGAGACTGCAGTTGCACTTGGATGGGGAATGGCACAGTGTCTGGGCTTACTTTGCCGCTGCATGGCGTGTTGTGTGTGGGGCAGAGGGGTGGGCCGGTGGGGGGGCGCGCAGGTGTGGAATTGCGTGTGTGTGCTATGCGGCAGGCAAGCCAGGGAGGGACCGCTACGCTGCTCACCAACCAGGGTTCAGGGCATAGGATTGGATTTGACTGTTTGAGGGCTTTAGGGTTCGGGTTTGTGGTCGCTACTCACCACGTCAACTCACCACGTCACACGAACTTCATGGCTCACCAAACCGAGTTGCTGTCACTCACCATGCACCGATGTGCACCGTGTGCAGGGGCCGCGCATCCGGGGCGCTGTTCGGCACGTTTGGGCCGCAGAACATGCTGGTGGACACAGACGCCAGCCTAGGGCGCAACAGCGGCAGGTGAGCGACCTGCTGCATCCCTAACCCCCTCTGTTGCTGCGATCCCCTTCACCAGGATAGGGTTTAGGGTCTAGGGTTTAGAGGGCAGGTGAGCGACGGCGCATCCCTGAACCCCGCTGAACCCTCTGAACCCTCAGAACCCTATCCTGGTGAAGGTGGTTGCAGCAGCAGTGCGGCGGTCATGTGAAGGCGGTCATGCGTCCGTGAAACGCTGACGCAGACGCAAACGCATGCAGAGGGTTCGTATCCGTGGCGACCATCCCCTCCACGCGCAACCAGCGCCTGCACGGGCCACCACGGTGGATGCACGCACTGCATGCCGTGTGTTGGCGCTCGCACGCATGCACACGTGTGCAGCCCAATGAAGGCTACTGCTGCCAAATCCGTTTCATCCATCACGCCCGCGCATCTGGTCCATCACTACTGTGGATGGTGCATGCGCATGGGGCCCCCATGCAGCACGAGCAGCAGATGCGCAGTTCAACCCCGTGTCCGGGATAAGGCCCGTATGCATGCATGCCGCCTTTGTCCTACATGGGCCGCAACCCGCGTCTGCTGAACTGCTAATACATCCACATTAAAACCATAGTTATTGCTGCTCGACCTACCTTGCCCCGTAGCGTTTTTGTTTCTGGGTGTGGAAGCTTACATGTGGGCGGCTGGGCGCCACCTGGATCCCGCACCGTACCTCACCGTTTGCACACATGCTGCCCAAATGTGCTGGCGGATTTCAAATGTTCAACCCCGCCCCCTCTTTTTTGGGGACTGCATTAACGCGCACCCTTTGCACACGCATCGCACAGGCCGCAGCACTCGGACGCCGACAAGAAGCGCAACATTTACGTCAACGTGCCCAAGCGCGGCGGGTTCGGCTTCCCCGACCAATCCCGCCTGCTAGGTGAGGCCAAGTACACGTACTACGCGGACGAGTACAACCGCGGGCGCGTGCTGGAGAAGGCCATACGCGCCGAGGCGCGCAAGGCAGTGACGCGGCCCTTCATCTCCAGCGCCAAGACACGGCCCACGTTCGCGGCGGACCAGGAGGTGCGCGTGCGTGTGTTTAGGTGCTGTTGCTTTGACGTTTTCCTTGTGGGGATCTTTGGGTTTAGGGTTCTAGCGGATAGGGTTTCAGGGTTTGGGTTTGAGGGTTCGTGGTGGACCAACAGGTATGCATGGCTGGCAATGGCAAGGCCGTCACAAAGACGCTGACGGTTGAGCAAGCGTGGAGCAACCGTTCAGCGATTATTTAACAGGCCAGACGGCAGAAGCCTCATGTGGCTAATGTGGCGAGCTCCACTTACCTCTGGCACACCCGTCACACGCACTGCTCACTGTCACGGTGTGTGCTTTGACTGACCTCTGTGATGCATTTGTTCCTCTCACTGCTGCAGCTCTTCGCGTCGCCCCCGGACCCCAACCGAGGGCGTGGCGGGCGGTCGGCCAGCGCAGGAGCAAGCAGGTGAGCAGGAGCGCAAAACGACTCTGGGTGTAGGGCGTAGGGTGTTTGTGCACACTCCATCTGACGGTCTCCATCTGATTGTCTAATAAGCGATAGCCGGCGCGGGCTGCTGGGTGCGTGTTTGACCGCGTAATTGCATGTTAACAACTCGCGCAGGCCTGTGAGGCGGCCCGGCAACCTAAAACCCCTAAACCCTAAAACCCTAAAACCCTAAACCCTAAGCCCCAAAGCCCTGAAACCCTAAACCCCTGTGCATCTGAACAACACACGCAGGCCCGTGTGGCGGCCCAGCAACCCGCCCGCCAAGGGCCCCGGCCACGGCACCATCTCCAAGCTCGTCTACGTAGCGGACCCTGTGCGGGAGGCTCAGGTGCGCAGGCAGGGCAGGGCAGGGCAGCAGCAGCGGCTCAGGCCGTGCGATGATGCGATCTTTTGGATGTCCATTATGTTGCAAACCGCCAGGCAAGCCTGCTACTTACAGCCGTAAGTAATCGTAGATTGACCTGCATCTGTCTTTTGTGGCCCCCCCCCCTGCCCTCCCCGCCCCCTGCAGTACCACGCCTCTGAGAAGGGCCTCAAGCCCTTCAAGCCGGTGGGCGGCATCCACAAGCGCCTCAGCATGTGGGCGCCTAACCCCTACTCCACCGACGCACGACCACCCCCAGACAACGACCTGTCGCTCCTGTGATGACCCCTGTGATGACCCCTGTGATGACCCCTGTGGTGACCCCTGTGGTGACTCCCAGACAACGACCTGTCGCTCCTGTGATAGATGACCGCTGCCTCGCCTGCGCTGTACCTGCTGGCTTCTGACCTAATGATTGCTCCTGTGATAGATAGATAGATGAACTGATGACCGCCTCGCCTCGCCTGCTGGATTGTACCTGCTGGCTTGTAACCTACTAGTGGTAATGATGGCGCCGTGTGTGTACTGCCAGGTGTACTGCTCCGTTAGCCACACTTTTAGCCACACTGTTAGCAGTACTGTGTACCGTATGTTAGGGTTTCAAGGTCATGGGGTTTTAGGATGTAGGGTTTTAGGATGTATGCATGTGCCCGCCTGCCCATGCCGGCACCCGTGCCGGCGCCGGTGTACGTTCATGCACAATGCTGCATGGCAACCGAACGACAGCACGAAACACAACTTGCGCTCCCGCCTGTGCATAACCGTGAACTGAACACTGATGAACATTGAACTGTTGGACGGAGCGGCTGGTAGATTCTGTCTGTCATGGCGTGCACTCCATGCATGGATGCATGCATGCATGATTGATTGGGCTTGCATGCACGTTCATGCGTGCTGCCACCACCGCTACCCTGGCACCCTCATATGCCGCTCATGCGTTGCAAACCGAGTAAACATGCAAAGCATGCTAGCCATGCATTTGCCTCAGGTGGCCGTTTGGCGGCGGATGCTACCCGATGACGTGATTGCTGGGGCGTCTGCGTTTGGTGCGCACCCTGCATGTAGATGGTTCGTTGCATGCTGAGCGTCCCGCGCTGCGCACTAGGTGCAGCGTGCACCGTTTCAACACCACCTACCAACCCGATGACCACGCTGCCACCTGTATGTGCGACCTTGTTGCAAAGTGCCTTGGGATAACATGGCGGTCCTATGTCTGTCCACAGGTTGCTTACAAGGGCAAGTTGTGAGGCTGGCCCCAGCGTTACGAGGTGAAGGCTCATAGGTGCACGTGAAGCGACACACCGTAGCATCAAGCTTCACAGCACGGGCATTGTCAAATTTGTTAAGGAGGAAAAAGCACAGGGCAGTGCTGCACTGAAAAAGGCTGTCATAACCCCACACCACCAGGCACCTCGGGCACCAAACCATCTCCTGGAGGTGGAGGTTGAACAAATGACCGTGCGACGTTGTGGAGCCGCAACTCCAGCGTTCCTAAGTCACAATACTCCTCCTGTACAGATGCACAAAGCAGAAGGTTGTGCAAGGCTTGCCTCTGCGTGCGGGTGCAGGGGGAAAACCATTTTGTGGCCTGAAATTGCGCCAGCCCTTTTGCTCACCTTGTTGGTCGCCGACCGGAACAAAGCATCCTCGAGCCTCCCGACAAACTCCGGCAGGCTGGCCGCATATTGTGGGTTTTGGGGCTTGCGCCTGCTTGCGCCATAGAAAGATGTGGAATCTGTTCCATGCAGGCAGCAGCGCCGGAGTCAAGAGAGGCAAGACAGAGGCACGTGCGTGAATGAATAGTGGCACGCAGCGGCCAGGTCGACTCACATCTGGTTGGTCAATTCCAGCCTGTCCTCCTGTGTCACGCCCAAGACTCCAGCTCCGTCGGCCATGCTTTCCCCACGGTGTGATTACTGTGCGACGGTGCGTTGGTTCCAGAGCGCAATGGAGCGCAGCACTACAAGGCTATAAAGACGGCAGACTTGTTTGTTGCGCCACCCATCACAGCACCGTCAGTCTTGGACAATTGGCCTGACACAGTATTGAAATTGGCAGTATGCAGTGGCCTCTTTCTGTGTGTCCACCGCCCTAGTGGGTGTGAGGGACAGAACGGGGAGGTGGCCAACCTAGCAAGCTTGAGAGGATTGTGGAATCATATGCACTCAGCACCCAATCTGTCAAGGTACGCAGTAAACCGTCCCAATGCTATTGCCCTGCATCTGCTGCACATCTGCACACACACACACACTCCCCACTGCCTGAAGCACCTTCAGGCAGTAGGGTGTGTGGCATTGATAGTCAACAATGGGCCGTCGGTGTATCTACTATGCGTCATGCACACGCCTGAGCGCCGCAGCAGTGCAGGAGGCTGGCAGGCTGCGTGGCGCACAGGGTGACAGTGGCGTGAGCAGCAGCATCCCTCAGACCCGCCAGCTGGGCAGTGGGCACACCGCCTGAGGTGCCCCTCATCAGTTGACCCCAGGCTAACAGTTTGCATGCAGGCCTGCTGCAACATTGTAAATGCAGCTAGCCCAGGGAAAGCTCCCACCATGCCTGGGCCGCACACTGCACAACGCAGGGAGCACTTTTGCGCCGGCGATATGCATGCTGCATACAACGTCTGACATCATGCGCGGCGCACTTGTTTCGTTGCCACGGTCTGTCAGCTAGCAGGCAGGTAGGATGCATGCTGAGCGCGGTGAGACGGGCGCGGTGAGACGGGTGGAGTGTACCGAACGTGTTGAACATGTGCCCTGTTCACACGCGTATCACACGCGTCACCGTCTCACTCGCTCGCGTCAGGTGCAGCCTGTATCCCTACGCACATGCATGTGCACACTGCATGGCCCCACGGGCGCGCTTCTTAATATTTCACCGCCCACACCGCCCACCGCACGGGTGGCGCTGATCGGATGGTTTGATGAATATGTTAGCTCCAAGCTGACAGGCTCTAGCACTTGGCTTGCATGCCTATCATTATGGTGCATGCATGAGAAGATATCTTTGTGCGATGAAAGCTGATGAGCTGATGGAATGTGTGAGCATGCAAAGCCGCCGGGCATGCATTTGCCCCTGGTTTCAAACGTTAGGCGGCGTGAATGCTGGCTGACGGGCGTGATTGCTGGGGCGTTTGCGTTCGGTGCACACCCTGCCACCAGGTGGTTTGCTGTGTGCTGGGACATCCCACGACGGACGCTCACTTGAATGCTGCGCTGGTGAAAGGTGCTGTCGAGCGGGCGTCGCACAGCACAGCACAGCGGGAGAAGGAACGCAAGCCTGCCATCACGTTGTATATCTGTTGCTTTCACCCCACATAAGCCAACAACTGCAGCGCGTGGTTGCGGGGTTGAATGGGTCTTTGCAAAGCCGTGCACACTGCTCAGCGTGTGGCGGGGTGCATGCACGGCAGCAGTGAAGCAGCTGGCAAAAAATGATTGAAGAGAGGAACAGTTGTGGCTGCAGCTGTGGCTGCACTTGCCTCCTTCACCGTGCCCAGGCTAGTGAGCTGTGACCGCAGGCGCCGTTCGCTGATTGGCAAGGCACCAGAATGTGTGCGTCTGCGCGGCAGCGCCAGGTGCTGGTGAAAGCGGCGCGCCCTTACACAAAACTTCTTGGTCCCCAGGCGCTTGCTTGACCTATTGGCCTGCATGTTTCTGTCATCGTCGTTAAGTTTGAAGGTGCGACCGTCACACGGTCCCCACTTGCTCACGCCGGCTGTAAAGTTGCATAAGGTTTTGTAGCGTTTAGAAGTACAGCCCGCGTGAATGAAACAGCCTGTCATGAGCACCCGTTACCGTGAAGGTTGCTAGAAGCCTGCTTGCAGGTGTCAGTCAGGTGGCACTCCTACCAGCCAGCAGGCTTCTGTCAAACGTGCGCCGTATCGTGGAAGCACACAAGGATAAAGCTCTCATACAGATATGCAGGGACGCTTGAAGTCCAATATAAGGACTTGCTTGGTTTCGGCGATGCTGTACGAGCTGACACGGCAACTGAACTATAGGATGCCTCTCTGCTGGTTAATGGGCTTTAACTTGAAATTCAACTCGCGCGCATACATCAGGACTGTTTTTACTGGTCTGAGGCTTTAAGAACAAACGCACCCCAGTGTGCCCCGTCACCCAACACTTGCACGGTTCGAGTCCCCGTCTACGTTTGACCTTGTGCTTCACCCAGCGGCCATAGAAGATGGTGTTTGGACTGCAGTTAGACCCCTCCACCCCCTCCTCCACCCCCAAAATGCCCTGGGCGCCCTCGCGCGAGCTCACCCTTACGCCCCGATGCCTGTTTTCGCCAAACGGGGCTGTGCAGCCGTGCACTCCACCTAAGGCTCCAGGCAGCTCACCTGTGGCACCTAGCCTGGCGGGGCATGGAGAAGAAGAGCTCAAGGCCAGAGCTTTTCAAGAGGACGTGGACAACTCTCCCATCAAGGGTGAGAGTACGCACGGTACCTTTGGGCACTGGTGGAGAGTCGTTGAGCACTGCCCCTTCCTCGTCCCTGACGTTGAGCTGGGGCCTGAACCAGACTTTTGGTTGTGAGGCTGCTTGCCTTGGAGCAGCCTGCAGGCAGCAGCGTGTGGGCACTCATTCGTTGTTTCCTGCCCGGCCTTGTGTGAGACCTGATCTGAAAAGTCGGGGTCAAGTTGCCGGCCTGGTGCACTCCTTGCCTCTCTTCTTATATATTCTTGCGCGCTTACTTTCCTGTGCGTAGAGCGCGTCTCCGCCTATAACCCAGTGCACTGGACGCGTGAGGCCTGGCAGTGCGTCGCCCTTCAACTGGAGGACGTCGACTTGGAGAACCTGGCCAGGGCACACAGGTGAACCTTACTCTCCATGAACCCTGCTTTGTCTTTTGGCCTCACCCTAGCCACTCTTGTGCGCTTGGAACAGGGCGAGGGTCATGATAATGAGTTTTCATGCCTGCAAAGCACAGTGCCTTTTGTCGTGGTCTTCAGTGGCTTTCGCCGTTTTCACCAAAGCTGCTGGCTGCCTGACCCACGTATTTCGTGTCCGCAATATCGCTTGCGTGCAGCTATCTGAAGTATGCCACTTTGGATTCTGCACGGTTCACCTCTGAGTGGCGGAAGAAGCACCACCAGAAGTTCTGCGTTTGCACCATACCCCTTCCAAAGAAGGACGCAGCGCGCGCCACCATTGACAAGGCGACGCCAACCTGCGACGCCGGCAATGCCAAAGCGACGACCGCCGGCAACGCCACCATGGAAGAAGTACCGACCACCTGCACTGCCGTCAAGAATGAAGCGCAGACCGCTGGCAACGCCGCAAATGATGACAAAGCGCCAACAGGCTGCCCTGCCACCAACCCCGCCAACTCTCGCGCTCCTGTCAAGCCCCTGTCAGACCGCCAGCGGGCTGATTTTGCGCACCTCAAGCCCCTCGGCGCTGCCGTGCTCAACGACGACCCCGAGCTCATCACGCTGCTGATGCGCCAGGGCGCAAACGCAGGCGACTGCCACACGACAATTCCCCACACCAGCGCGGTGCGCCTGGTGCGCAGCACTGCCGCCTTTGAGGCCGTCGCCCGCGGCCTGGCTGCGCGCGGCGAGATCAACGCACTCTTTGGCGGTTCGCGCTGCACAGCGGTGCACGCTGCGGTGCGCACGCGCGAGGTCTCCCCGCGCGCGCTGCGCCTGCTCAAGCGCCTGGGCGCCGACATGAATGCACGTGACAAGGACGGCAACGCGGCCCTGCACCTGGCGGCCCTCCTGGGCGAGAAGTATCACTACAAAGCCGCGCTGGTGCTGATCGAGCTGGGCGCGTCGACGCGTGCGGTCAACCTCAAGGGCCAAACACCCCTGGACATCGCCGGCCCGCGAGCCAAGTACTACTGCCGTGATCCAGAGACCAAGACCGTCAAGAAGAAGCCAGGCATCCGCACGCTGCGGCTGCTGGCCGCGTGCGAGGTTGCGCGCTTGATGCGCCTCGGCCAGCCCGTGCCCAAGGACGTGCTGGACAACGCAGGCTTAAAGTCGCCCATCCGAGTTGAGCACGAGCAGGTAGAGAAGCTGGCGCGCGCGGCACAGGGGCTGGCACGGGCCAGCCAGGCCGCGTGGGGGGAGGCGTGCTGGCGCTCTCCTGAGCCCTTTACAGTGCGGATCGAGGATTTGGTGGCCGAGTCGGCCAGAACCGTGGAAGAGCCGGAGCCCGCAGCGCCCCCCGCGGCAGGCCAGGCGGCCGCTCCTGCCGCTGCTGCTCCTTTGCACGCTGTCCCGCATGCGCACAACGCTCAGCAGCAGCTGGCTCAGCAGCAGCAGCTGGCTCAGCAGCAGCAGCTGGTTCAACAGCAGCAGCTGGTTCAGCAGCAGCAGCTGGCTCAACAGCAGCAGCTGGCTCAACAACAGCAGCTGGCTCGACAGCAGCAGCTGGCTCAACAGCAGCAGCAGCAGGCGGTGGCCGAAGCCGCTGCCGCCGCGGCCGCCGCGGCCGCTGTCAGCGCTGTGCTGGTGGGGCACTGCGCTGGTGTTGACGAGGATGAGGATGACGATGATGACGGCAGCTACTGCGGCTGCCCCGCCACGCACGAGTGCAGCGATGATGGCGAAGACGACGCCACGGGGGAGTATGAGCAGGAAGATGATGATGATGGGATGGAGATGGAGCAAGACGACGGTGTGCAGCAGGTGGAGGCGGATCGGGAGTTTGGGCAAGAGGAGGAAGGCGATCCAGCGCGCCAAGCAGGCGAGGTTGAGGATGAGGATGAGGATGAGGATGGCAACGACGAGGAGAGTGAGGAGGATGAGGATGAGGATGTGAAGGAGAACCGGTTGTTATTCCAGGAGGTGCGGCAGGCGCTTGCCGATCTGGAGCGCCGCCAGGCAGGCCAGCTGGAGCCTGAGGATAGCGAGGAGGGGGCAGCAGAGGGGGAGGAGGATGACGAGGATCAGGATGAGTGCGGCCACCAGCAGGCAGAAGCAGAAGAGGAGGAGCCGCATGACGCAGAAATGGCAGCGGAGGAGGATGCAGACCTAGACGCAGAAATGGCAGAGCAGGGCGTGTGCTTTGCGGCCCAGCAGGGCATGGCGGTGGAGGCCTACAGCAGTGGGTGGCACACGTATGGCAGCGCTGCTGCCAGCGATTCCAGCAGTGAGGCGGCCTGCTGGGCAGAAGACGAGCTGGGTGAGCTTGACCCAGAGGAGGATTTGGATGATGACGAGGAGGCGCCGCCAGCGCCAGCGCCAGCCGCCACCCTCAAGCGCCAGCGTGACGCCTGGCAGCCTGTGGATGAGCTCCTCATCATGCCAGACACATACCCCGCAAAGCGGCAGCGCAGCGGCGTCGTGTAGCTGCCTGTAATCCAGCCACAGCCGTGTGCACTGTGTGTGCCACACAATGCCGAATCGTGTGATGGACTAATGGTAGCCAAGTACAAGCGCGTGCACTGCGTGTGCTGCACAATACCGGACCGTACAGCGCCATTATCCACGCCTCCCATTAAACAGCCCTCACGACCAACAGGGGGGTTCATGGTGATGCGCCGGCCGCGTGTGTTTCTGCCGCTGCTGCTGATTGGTATCGTAGACATGCAGGCCTGTGCATTTATATGCCAGGTGCATGCACACACCGTGTGCCGCGGCTGCGCGCCTGTGCTCTGCGTGTGGCCTAACTCTGTGGGGGCCGCCATGCATGCATGCCTCCCTCCCACACTCCCTC
>BDDA01000391.1:4479-58345 GCA_001662385.1 Chlamydomonas asymmetrica | reverse complement strand
ACCCTGCGAACCTCCCCCCCCCCCACACCCCACACCCCCTCAGCATGCCCCGCTCGGCATCTTTCACCTGTACAACAGCGAAGGCTGCAGCGCAAGCTCTTGCTGCGCATTGATTCCAATCTCAGCGTTGCGTTTGTCTCATGGACCTGCACAGATTGATATGCGTGCAGCATTGATCACCTCGTCTCATTCAGCACCGCGTCCTGCATTCGTACCATACACATTAATCGCTTCATTACTTCCGGTAATACATTAATGGCTCTCGTTCTGCGATCGTTTTGCGCGCCCTGCGCCTTTTCCATTGCATTGGAATCGCCCTCCTCTGTCGGTGATCGTCACACGGCTTGCACACGCCCTCGCAGCGATCTCTGCATGGCGTGTGGCGACATTTCCCCCCCACGTCAAGGCTGCCACATCTTGCCTTGCCTTCCTGCGACTGCCAGACTCCCACCACCAACACCCAAGCCTGTGTGTGCGTGCTGCATGGCGCATGCGCACAAGCCAGGTAGGAGGGCGGAGGCTGCAGATGGCAAAACCGATCGGACCTTGTCGGTTTGTTTCACGTGCGCATGGGTCGTACTGCGCTTCACTTTCCCTGCTGCGGCGTTGCCTCTCTCGTCCATTTGCGCACCGTCAGGTGATTGTTCAACAGCGCAGCGTCCGCATCGCCTTTGGGTGGGCGCAGCTCGCGCGTTGCCTCATACCGGTGCATGCAGCTGGGGCCACGATGTGATTTTGACTCATTCAGACAGTTTTATTTGATGCTGAGAGGAGCCTGGCTGGCAGGTGTGCGTGCCTACTGGAATGCTCAACGCGTCCCCAGTGTGGCACTATCCTGTGACGTCCCTGCTTGTGCTTGACTGTTGGAGTGGCGCTTTCGTCCCTGCCTGCCCCCAGGACTCATGACTGCCGAGTGCTGGTCAGGCCGTCGCAACGTGTGTAACAGCACAGCTACATGCGCTTCGTGCGTGTGTGTGTGATATATCATCAGACAGGAGCATGCTGCCGTACTTGTCGGTGCGCTGGGAATCTGCTATGCATGAGCTCATGCGGCCAATCCTTGCGGGTCTATTAGCATCACATTGCAGCAGTGTGTGGCAAATGCAGAGCAAGCGAGCAGCATTGTGTCCTTGCCAGCGCTGGCAGGCCGTCAGCATACGGTCATGCAGGGGGCACAGCTTGTAGCCTGGCTGTTGACCAGCACGACAGCTCAGATCACGCACCACACACACGCCAACCCTATGCAGCCTAGAGCACCTCACGTGGCAGCCACTGCGCTGCACAACAAGCAATGATTTGACGTTGCACGTAGCTGCACAAGGCGCCCAAACATGCCTGCCTGCCAAAAGTAGCAAGTAACAAGTAAAGTGACATGGCGATCACGCATGGCGATGTAAGCATGAGTGCTTGACAAATTGTGCGTGGCTCAACAGGAGGTCCTGGCACAGGAGGCCAGAAAGCTACAAGGTGTTCATCAAATTCGTCCTGCATGCTTACCAGGTTACGTCGTTCTCGTAATTCTCTCCAGGCGGTTGCTAGGGCTGATAATCTGCATGCCACTACATGTACCGCGGCTGGCGACCGTACCGCCAGCGCACACCTTGATACCCCACCCTCCAACGCGCTCCTGCATTGGGCCCTCCCTGCACCCCCTGCTCTCTGGCCCCTGCCCTGCCGGTGCATGCATGCGTGCCCGCCTGCATGGAACCGGCGCGCGCAACGGCGGCATGCCTGAAACTCAACTTACACCACCCACGCGCATGTGATGACCGCGATACAGGGCATGTCCACTCAGGAGTGCAAGGAGGCGGTGGTGGACGCAGCAGCCAGGTGAGGCGGGAAGCAGATACGATATGATTGCCTTAGTTCGTGATGTGACGTGGCGGGGAGTTGGCAGCGTTTCAGGTGATGGCGACTTACGGCATGGTGCATCCTTCACGTGGGCAGGGTAAGAGTGGGCGGCTGGGCGCGCAGCAAAATGCCGGCTAGGCGGTGTGTCAGGATTCAGGAAGAGGCACTCACGGTGCTAGCTATGCAGCGTGTATGTGATTCTCATGGGGCCATGCAAAATGCTGACTGTGTGCTCGTCCACTGTACATCCCGTATTGGTTCGTGTCTGCGCAACAGTGCATGGCTTGCTGGACAGCTCTCCCCTAAACCCTAGGCCCTAAACCCTGCGCCCTGCGCCCTGGACCCTAAACCCTAAACAGTAGGGCTTATCGGCTCGCTCGACAGCTCCCTTCTCCGCTGCAACCCGCTCACCACCATCTCACGTGAGCGCTCTCAGCTGTGTGGCACCTACCAGAGTGCTCATAAACCAACAACCCAAGAAATATAGCCAATGTGCGGTCGACGCATGGTCAACCCAGGGTTCCCCACACATTTCCCGACCCACGCCTCCAACTCATGCCTCCGACTCAATTCTGGATGTTGGCTGCAGTCTAAATGCACCCTGAATGCACCGTGCATGCCCCTGCATGCCAGCGCTCGCGGCATTCAGTGCGGCACCACCTCGCGCTTTGGGGGGCACTTCCACCCTCCTTCCCTTCTAACAGCATTACGTGTGTGTGCACTGTGCACCACAGCGTGGCAGTTCCCCAACGGGCAGTGCGCTATTGTGCGTTGTTTGTGCGCTCCACGTCCCACACAAGGGGTGGCGCTGCAACGTGGTGCGGCTGCATGCAGGCAGCTGTGTGGGCGGCAGGCGTGTTGCCCAGAGCGCGCAAGAGACCTGGGTGTTGGCCTCACTTGCGTTCGGGCCCCTTCCCCCGTCAACCCCTTGCCCCTCTCCTCGCCCCTCCAGCGCCAGCACATGCAGTGGGTTGTGGGATCGGATGATGTAGGGGTGAGTGTGAGGGATTACAAAACAGGTTAGTTGAATATATAGGGCAGAGGGCATGAGTGGGCAGCATGAAACTAGCCGCTCAGGGTGTGAAGCTGTGCGGGCGTGCGTGCGCCTGCGTTGCCGCGCCTGGTCCAGGTCATCAAAGCAGCACGCTGCTGTGCGGTGCACTCAACTGCCCTGGCTGATGGGCTTTCACCATGTATGTGGTGCAGATGGCGATGTATTGTACACGCTAGCACGAACCAGCACGTGTCGCACACCACACGTCATTGGCTGTTGAAGGAGGATACGTTGATGCAATACTAGCAACGCTGCATGCACGAGGAAGGGCAGACTGAGAGGGACGAGGCTGCCGGCCAAGTTCGTGCGTCGTGCCTGTGCTTGCATGGTCCAGCTCGATTCCCCTCCCTTGCGCAAGATATGTGGATTGGGCACAATTGTGCTTGTTCAGTGTGCACGACGTACAGCAACGAGCAAAGCGGCCCAGGCCACACCAGCGTAGGCCGCAAGGAAGCTACTGGGTGAGGAAGCGATGACACGATCATTACAGTAGTTGGCCTTGTGTTGGGTTCTGTACTTCGGGGGTATTGCACGCCCACGCATGCGACCGTGCAGGCAGGTTACGCAGCGGTTTGACGGTTTGAGGAGCCGTTCGCAGTGCATGCGTGTGAGGAAGCCCGCAGCCTTGAGCGCGCTGCATGCAGTATGGATTGTGTACGTTTCGCACCAAGGTACCCAGGTACCCAGGTACCCAAATCTAATCTGAGGTGACCTGGAGATGCAGGATGGATGAGGAATGCACTGCAGGCAGGGCAGCACTACAGCCTTGCATGATCATGGGTTGCAAATCGCTGCATTCAGGCAGCAAGGGTCCGATATGTCATCGCGGTCGCACGGGCGTGCAAGGGCCCCCTTCAGGGGTTGTCCGATCAGGTCCCCACTAGGGATCGTGCGATTTTGAGTTCAGCGATCAGTGAGCTGCACGTGTGCACAGCGACTTGGGTTAACCTCAACCACCCAATTCGAAACCTTGAGACACCTGGAATCCTAAACGTGTGATCCCTGTGGGCCTTACTACTTCGGTGTGCATGCACGTAACTACCTGCGGGGTGCACTGAGCGGGACGCGTCCGCCATGATGGACTGCATGCATGTCCAATTGTCTGGTGGTGCCTGCCAGGCATCTGGTGAGCGCATTAGCGGCGTCCTGCGGCGTGCAGCGCTGCGGGCTCACCACCATACCATTGACAACACTGTACTGCACAGCGCTGCGTGGCGTGGCGTCAGCGCCAGCAGCGCTGCAGTGCGTGTAGATTTAGATTTAGACTTTTTTACACTTGGAGCTTTCTAGCCGAGGCCACTACCCTCTAGATGAGGACCGAAAACGTGTATGCCAGTGATATCATTAATATGCCAGTCATTCTTCAGTCCGTGTGCGCCAGCGCTGCCATGAGCAGGCTGGCCTTCTGCATCGCGCCAGGCAGCTCCTCAAACACGCCACCCTGCCAGCGCACGTAGTGTGCGGGAGCGCGCAGATGGCGGCCAGCGCCATCCAGTGCAGTGCGCAGCGCACGCTGAGGGTCCGACACCTGCAGGCATGCACACGCACGCACACACACACACGTCAATTCGTACACATACCTATACGCATACACACACGCACGGCCCCACAGGAATTACACTGCATAAGCCCACGGCCGCCTCTTTCTGCCACACACATGCGCCCGTTACGCACATGCACCAGCCATCCGCACATTCGCACCCGCCATTTACGCCACACCCCACACTAGACACCATAACCAAAACCCTACACAGCACTGCTGGCCCCGCTTTCCCCTTTCCCCTGCTTGAGACACAAAGCGCGCTCAGAGGATTTTCCGCTCGCTCCCTCAAGCCCTCTCCTACTGTTCAGACCCGTTCCCTGCTGAGCCGGAGAGCGCGTTCCATGGCCGCTCAGGCTCTCCCTCAGACTCTTTCTCAGACTCTCTCTCAGACCCTCTCCCACTCACACGCGGCGTCATACACTTTCACAACCTCAGACCCTCTACCTCTCATACCCACAAAGATAGATGAATAAACCGAAAGATAAATTCGGATATCATCCCGCTCACACGTCAGCATGCCATCAATCTACGTCAGCATGCCACCTGTCCACCTCTCAGTCTCTCACTCACATGCGCCGGGTAGTCGTGGTACATGGCGGCGGCGCGCCGGCCAAACAGCGCCAGCCGCTCCACCGCCACCGCGCCGAAGCGCACGCCGCTGGCCTGCCACACCAGGTGGAGCACCGCGGCGTGAGCCAGCAGCCGGCAGGCAGCCGCCTCCGCTTGCGCCTCGGCTTCAGCGCGCTGTTCAGCCTCGTCCGCTCCCTGTCAAGCAGGCGGTACAACAATTCCAGGCAGTCTTAGCATGCCTTTCAGTCATTTCTCAACAAGGTGCGAAAGGCTCAATGGGCACACAACTCAGTACTTTAGCACCAACTTGTCCCGTGCCACAAAGCAAGAAAGCCTCAGTGCAAAGCAAGCCTTCAGCCTGGTAAGATGCCTGCTGCAAACTGCCAGGAATCTGGAAACATGGCGTGCTACGCATATGCCGGCGGCAGCAGCAGCAACAGCAGCAGCAGCAGCAGCAGCAGCAGCAGCAAGGTAGTGCGCTCACCTTGGAATGCCCTCCCGCGTCCCTGCTCAGGCGCGCCAGATACGCCGCGTACGACTTTGCCATGGCGCCTGGGGGCGGCGCGGCCTTGGGCGCTGGCGCTGCTGGCGCTGCTCCCGACGACGATGCCGCTGCTGCCGCTGATGGCGCTGTTGCTTGGCTGGAGAGTGGACCGCTGCCGTTGTCGTGGTGGCTGGCATCGGCCGCCAGCGCCGCCAGCAGCGCGGTGGTGTCCGCGGCGATGGCTGCGCTGCGCTGCAGGCCGCAGCCGTGACCCAGATGGGCAAGCGCGTGCGCCGGGCCCTGCTGCAGCTGCTGCTGGGCAGCTTCTTCCCCCGCTGCTTTCCCCGTCTCCGCCTCACTGGAGGATTGTGGCGCCGGCGATGCTGACGACGCTGACGACGTGGATGCGGTGGTGGTGGCGGTGGTGGTGGTGGTATGAAGGGCGGAGGGTGCCGCGGCTGCTACGGCGGCCTCCAGGGCCGCGTGGACGCAGCCGAGGTCTGCGAGGTATTGTAGGTAGCGGGCGGGCGTGAAGCTCCACTGCTGCAGGGGGGGCGGCGGCGGGCCCGCCACGCCCATGCAGCCGCGCGACTGCACGCCGAATTGAGATTTCAACGCACCACACATCGCCACACTCAATCAAGAAGCTGTATGTGAGGCGTGCTGATGGTGTGACTGCAATGCAGCGCCACCATATGCATATGCACATATGCTTATCATGCACGATTCGCACAAACAGGGAGGTGCCAGCAAGGCCTGCTGTGGGTGACGTCATTGAAGTGTGCATGATGGGAGGGCACACCAGCAGGATCAGGCGAGTTATCTATCCATGGGGCCACGCAAGGCGTAAATGCGTGTGAGTGGCAAAATGGTGGGTCGAGTCACCAAGAGCAAGTTTTGCGTGATCGTGCCACTGCTGGTAGGGGAGGATTTCAGCCGCGGGTGGTGCGAGTATGTCAGCAGGGGGACCAGTGCAGCGCGTGTATATCAGCAGGGGGACAAAGTGCTGTGCGTGTAAACGTGTGTGTTGGGGCCGAGGGGCCTGCGCACCTCCGCGAGCTGCAGCTGCTGCACGAGGAGCTCGTAGAAGGGCGTCGTGCGGTCCGGCGTCGCCTGCGCGCTGGTCAGCTTCTTGACCTGCAGGTTGCCCAGCGTGCCAGGCTCTCCGCTGCCCCAGTCGCTCACCTGCGAATACCATCAACACAGCATCAAATCCCAAACACAAGGTGGACAAACAGCAGGGTGCACACAGTGTGTTTGCCACGCGCGTGCCAAAGCCAAGGAGTTGCAAGGCAAGGGAACCAAAACGAATCGCACCTCGACAAAGTCAAGCTTGCCCTTTGCAGCCTCCTGGGGGTCGATCGGGCGTGCCTTGGCACCGCTCCTGCCTTCCACTACCGCCACTGCCTTCCGCACCGCCTGTGCAACGTGCAAGCCGGAGCCCACTTGAGTCCGTTTGACTGTCTGCGAGCAACACAGCCTTAGACATGATCACAAAGACAGCTTAACCTTACTGACCGAGTCAACGTTCCCAGAGTCCTTTATCTTGGCACTGCTACTGCTGGCCTTGCCGCCCTGCTTCGGAGCACGTGGCTGCGTCGAGTCTCCGAAACCTTTGCTGGCGTGCACCATAACCAGAGGCTGCTGGGGCTGAAGAAATGACGGTTGACTTCGTGACCCAGAGCTAAAGCGTTGCTGGGTCTCCCGGGGAGCCCGCGTGTGCAGCGTGTTTGCAAACATTTGGTGGGCGAACCGCACCGACGGTAGGTGTTGGACGACCGACTACAGGAGTATCTTGAAGCAAGGGTAGAGAGCAGAAATACAGAACCGTCGGAGGCTCTGTGAACATCGTGGTGATTTCTCCCTGCCTGTGCTCTTTAGCGCCTGGCCCCGTGATTGCCCAGATTTCTGCGGTACAGATTTCGGAGACGATGGCGTGACAGCCACGTGCATGGCCTGTGACACATGCAATGCACCATGGAATCAGAGATGCAAATAGCCTGCGTAAACGGAGCCTCGTCAGCAACTACCAGGCTGCAGTGCCCTGCGTCGTTGACACCTGCTTACGTGGCATGTAGGGCACCTTATACAAGCGTGTGCGTCGCATGCAGCGCCGGCTCGCGCTCAGCGAAAGACGCTAAGCTGAGAGCAATCACTTCAAAACTCCTGCGGTCGGCAGGGTAGCGCTAGCACCTTGCGCGTGTGTCAACTTTCATGCAAGCTGTGTCAGCGATGCCAAGGCTTTAGGACGGGCAACCGCTGGCACATGCACGCGTGTCCGCCAGTGGATAAAAACGTTGCTTTGCACCGCAGTAATTCGGCGGACGATGCGACAAACGTCTGAGACGATCAAAAGGGAGCGGCCCTTGCGCCCTTGCATGCGGAGCGTCAATGGAACCTGAGTGAGCGCTTGCCAAGAACGCCAACGCGAATGAGGTGCAGCGAGCGGGCACGGTGTAGCCTCGCCTCCCCCGGAACTGGAGACCTCGCGAAAAGCAGCCACACACACGCGGCGTTGGGCATGCCGGCCCATGGAAACTGACGCGGCAGAACTGCCTGCATAAGCAGAGCACGGTGCGCACCGTGTTGCGCCTCCCTCGCTCGCGCGCTCGGCGCGATTCGCAAGGCAAGCCACGATGCAGCGGTGGTGCTGGGGGTCCATACATCGCCCAACGCGTGAAGGATGATGTGCAATTGTGCACGGTGGGCCATGGAGCCGGCGCAGACTATGCGCTCGCAGCATGTCAGTGCATGGCGGCACGCAGGTCGTTGCATGCCCTACGAGCCGGTAGGGTGTTAGGCCGCGCTACCACGCTACTTCTGTGCAGCGACCTGCAGCACGTCGGCAGCGCCTCAATATCCGCCGCCGCCGCCGCCAGTGCCGCCGCTGCTGGAGGAAGGGGGCACTTCCCCCGCCGACCCGCCACGCTACTGTACTACAGTACACGCTACCGTACTACTACTTCTGTGCAGCGATCTGTGGCGCGGCACCGCCGCCGCTTCCGCCGGAACCGCCAAACCCGCTAGAGGCTGAGGATGGCAGCGTGGTCGCCGCGCGCGCCGCCGCCGCCGCCAGCCGCACCGGCGGCGGCCGCTCTGCGAGCTTGATGTTGAGGTCGGGGCCGCGGGGCGCGAAGAAGGGCGCGAAGGGCGAGCCGTGCTGCTCGGCGGCGGTTGGGGCGCGGCGGGTGAAGTGCTCCGACAGCTCGATCAGGCGCTGCGGGGGCATATTAACACAGAGGACTTAGAAATTTCCACCCCCCCGTCTCATGAATTGCATCACCCTCCATCCTTTTCATTCCAATGTGTAGCAAGGCAAATGTGTGACGTGACAATCAACTCAGTCGAGTGTGTGGAAGCCGAGTGTGTACCGGAAGTCAAGCGTGTGTGGCGTCAAAATTGAAGAGTGTGTGGGGGGGGGCGGGGGGGGGAAGGAGGGATCGCAGCACCTTCCGCCGCCTGCCGTGCCTCCTTCACACCCACCTGCACAGCGTGCCTGCGCTGCGCGAAGGTCCAGGAGGGGTTGGCGGCCAGCGCGGCCAGGTAGCGCTGAGCCGCGCTGAACAATGGAGATGAAGGCGCCACGCCGCTGGCCAGCAGCTGCTGCAGGTACACCTCCTCCGCCTGCGGCAGTACAGCAGTACAGCAGTGGCGGTGCAGTTGTAGTACAGTGGCGGTGCAGTTGTAGTACAGTGGCGGTGCAGTTGTAGTACAGTGGCGGTGCAGTTGTAGTACAGTGGCGGTGCAGTTGTAGTACAGCAGCAGTGCAGTGCCAGTACAGCAGTATGCAGCAGGAGTATCGTGCCACCGGCTTCATTACATTTACGTCATCTTACTTCAGGAGCGTTATCATTCCTGCCTGGGAGGGCCGGAAAGTCGCGCTTGACGGCTTTGTCAATATTCCTCAAAACACACCGAACATGCTTTGGCGCCTTGTAGCGCCACTGCACCGCTGTGGTTGTTTCTCACGTACACGGGCTCACGCCTGCCGCTCGCTCACCCGGACGTTGTAGAAGGTGCTGCGCCCCAGCGCCAGCCGCGCCTCCTCCGCCGCTGCACGCTGCGGGCCAAACTCCGCCAGCGCAGCCGCCTTGTACACGCGCCACTCGGCCTCACCCAGCGGAGCCATGTCCTGGGTTTTTGAAGGGGGGGCCCGAACAACAATGCACGCACCAGTCAGATGGCACGGTTTCGACCAGGATGGAGGCGGGCAGCAGGGTTTTGCCTAAACACCAAACACCACTTCACGTGCGGTCGCACAAGTCAGAAAGGGAGGGTTGCTTAGGTTCCCAGTACGTTCGCGTGCGCCACGCCCACACGAACCGTTCGTACCGCATCCTATTGGCATCCACATTGGTACTTCACCCGTGGTGTCACCAATCTGATTACCACTAGGGTTGCGAATAGCGTGGTCACCTTGCAAGGAGCAGTACAGCAGTACAGCAGTACAGCCACACAGGCAGCGGCACGGGCAGCAGCGTGCGTCGACAGGCACCACATACACATGCACATACGTAAACGCACAGCACAAGGTCACGCGTGCGCGGTGCCTCAACCCATGGCTCACCATTGCGAGGAGGTATGTGTCCAGCTGGCCTCGCGCCGCCTCCAGCCAGGCCTCCTCGCTCAGGCCCAGCCCCGGGTCACGCCACCCCGCGGGCGCCTCGCGCGGCGACACCGCCACGTGCAGGCGCGGGTCCATGGCCATCTGCGCGCGTGTGAGCGGGTGCAAGCATGAGGGTGCTGTGGGGTGCAAGGGATTGAGTGGAATTGCATGCAAGGGCAGCCGCTCCCAAACCCCTAACCCCAAACCCGAATCACATCACCCCACCCGAAGTCACGGGATAAAAACTAACTTCCGGAACAACCAAGCCAAACCCAAGCAGTGCATGTTGCATGCTTGCATTCAGCAGAGCATCCTGGCAAAAGTCGGGCACCTCTTGCTATCAGGCTTCAGGTGTGGGGCGGACCACATTGCCTCCTAATACCACCGTGGCGCCGTTCCACAGCACCTAAAATCATGCTTGTATTTTAATTTGCATGTTGCATGCATGCATTTCAACAAAAGGCCATGCCCTGTCCTAGATTTGAGCCTCTGGCGATAATGGTCGGGGTAATGTAACCTCTCTCTCCTGCCTGGTCCCCATCTGGGGAGAGCATGGGCCGTGTGGCCAACACGCTCCTGATGCAACATAACCTAACATGTAATCTCTCTCTCTCAAGGATCACCATGAGGTAGCTCAGGGTAGCGCTCCACATCCAATAGCGCGTGTTGCATGCTTGCATTTCAACATGCTTCAGCATGCTTGCAATTCAACATGCTTCAGCATGCTTGCAATTCCACAAAGGCCATGCGGCCATGAGGCATCTCCCACCATGAGATAGCGTCATAGCGCTCCACGTCTAATAGTGCACGTTGCATGTCAAAAAAGGCTTAGGGTTTTAGGCTTAGGGTTTTAGGTGTGCCATGGGGGCTCAGTGTCCCACCATGAGGTAGCGCTCCACATCCATCTCGCGGTGCTGGTCCGCCAGCAGCTCGTACGGCTGAGCCACCGCCGCCGCCTCGGAAGCGTCGGGGCCGAAGCGTGACGCCGGTTTCGGAGCCAGCAGCGCCTGCGCCGCCGCCCACTGCGCGTACTCGGCGGCACCCTGAGGGCCCAGCAGCTCACCCATCACACGCACACCCTGCTGCTCGGCGCCCAGCCTGCACATGCATGCACACACACACGCACGGCTCCAAGGGAAGCTCAGTGCATGGCCCCACGGGAACCAAATCGTTCTAAACACACACGCACGCCCTGCTGGTCGGCGCCACCCCCGCCCAGCCTGCACGCACGCATAAGTGATTGCACGCATGATTAACTGCATGCATGCATGCATGCACGCACGCACGCGCAAAGAGTGGTGCGGAAACTAATTGATTGATGGACTTGATTTCACTCGGCCAATCGGGCCATGCAAGCATGCACGCGCAAAAGCATATAATGTTTTACACCCGTGACTACACCAGGTAACGTTATGTACGCAAGGAGGGGGCATGTCGCCGGCCGGCAGCCTGTGCTTCCCCAGATGGTGAGGAGCGGCAGACAAGACATGAACGACCAGATAAGTTGAGGTTTGGGTTGATCGTATATGCACGTTAGTCAGGGCCATCACGTATGGAAAGTTGGAAACTCAGTGAAGGACAGTAGGGCGCTTACCCGGTCAGCGAAGCGGACGCCGCCTTCGCCGGCCCCTCCACCGAACGCCACCACGCGTTGGGGATCATCGCGGCAGCCTCCTCGTCCTCCTCCATTCCTTCTTCCATACCGCCGCTGCCATCGTCCATCACGTGGCCAGCGTTGACGGCGGCGGCGGGGCGCGCGGGGGCGGTTTCGGAGCGGCTCAGCTCTGCCGCTACAGCCGCCAGCAGCAGGCGCAGCTTCGCGCCAGCTTCCGCCACCTCCTCCTTGGAGTATGTCACCTGTGGGCATGCACACACGCACGCACGCACAGCAGGGCAGGTGTGTGGGGGAATAACGAGCCGGAACCCTCGTACGTGTACTCGCAACCTTCTGCTCTGTGTGTGTTTGACCGGATTCCACTTAATACAAGCCAGATCAAATGCATGAATCACTGGAACACACCAGATCATCCAGAAGTAGGGGTCACAGTGGCGCATAGTGGTGCGCATCGTGGGCGCATGCCATGATGGCGATCGGCGCATGGTGGTGGTCGCATGCATGGTGGGCGGGCGGGGCTCACCTTGAGCTGCAAGAACCGCGATATCATGGCCAGCACAGGCGGCTGCACGCCCGTCAGGTTGGCCTTCACACCCGCCACCCAGCCCTGCAGCGAGTCAGGAAGCTGTGCGAGAGAGAGGGGGAGCAGGCCGCGCGGGGCATATTGGCAGAACCACACACAGCGCGTTGTCGAGATCGCAAAAGCATCTTATTCACTTATTGAGATGCGCACGGCATTCATGGATGTGCGCGGGTGTGCGCGTGCGCATGTCCACCCCTGACCAGTGGCGTGTGCGGTAGCTAGGCGGGTGGGCTACTTGTACTGAGACAGCCAGTGCATGCAGCCCCCCCCCTGTCCCCACTTGGGTGCTGCGCTGTACACTGTCTGCGGTACATGCACCGCCCTTGCAGTACACATGTTTGCACGCAATGCGCACTGCAAGCGTGGAGCCGGTACCGCACACAGAGTACAGCGCAGCACCCAAGGAGGTGCAGGTCGGGGGGGGGGGTGCATGCACCAGCTGTCTAGCAGAAGAAGCGCCTCAGGCAGCCCTGCCAGGCAGACCCCCGGGCAGCCCCCTCAGTCCTCCCATTCACGACCATTGCACAGTGCATGCACCACCCTGGCTGTCTGAGGCCACTACTGCCAGCCCTGGGGACTACAGCTGTGTGTATAAACTCTCCACCCTTCAGTAGCCCTCCACCCCACATCCTGGGGGGCTCGGCATTCCTGGGTGAGCTGCAGTACAGTACGGTACGCCACTGCAGTACAGCACCGTTGTCCAGCGCACACGTCATTGCACGCGTGCACCCACCGCACTATCCGATCAGGCAATAACCCCATCAGACTTGCACTGGCTGCACTTGCACATCCGAGTCACGCAACGGCATGCACGCTACAGCGGTTAGCGGTCATCCCTCGTGTGATGTACCGTACAGTACCGTACTGTACTGTACTGCCGACCCACCTGTGGCGCCTGGCCATCCTCATCCTCCTGGAAGGTGTTCATCATCGCAGTATACAGCTCCAGGTCCAGGTCATGCTGCGGCCCGGAAGCTGCCAGGAAGCTGCCCGGCGGCCCGCCGTCCGGCACGGTCGCGTAGTACGCCTTGTACCGCGCCTGGTCAGCCTCCGGCAGGCGCAGCAGTACCGCGGTGATGTCATCGTCCCGCGGCAGGAGCGGTAGGGCCAGCGCCGCGGTATCGCTGGGGGGCGCCACGTCACTGCGCATGAGTGTAGCAGAATATGTGATGGTTGTTGCTGACATGTCGGGTTTGGGCTTCACAGTTGTAGGGCTTAGGCTTTTGAGGTGTTCGGGTGTAGGGCCAGGTGTAGGGTGCAGGGCTTACTGCAGGATTGATAACTCACAGTGGTCACACTGCGGTACCCAGCAGGAAACCACTGGTGTTGTACAGCAGTACAGTTGTGGGTACAGCAAGGTACATCAGTTGTAGGTACGGGCAAGGCGGTACGTGCGGTACGCTCACACTTCGTGCAGCAGGTCCAGCTCCGCGAGGTCGCGCTCCAGCTGCATCAGCATCTCCGCTCCGAGACCGCCCGCCAGCTCAGCGGCGGCGGCCGCATGGCTTTCCGCCACATGCCTGCGCGCAGATGCATGCAGCAGGACGCGTGCGCATGCAGTACACATGCAAGCAGTAGGCATGCTTATGACGCACACATGCAGCACCATTGGGACAGTGGGTGCAGGTTGGGTTCCGTGCTTTTCCTGAAGCCCCTGCCTTTTAGCCATGACAGAAATTGAGAAATGACATGTGACGGGCTGGAGAGTCAGCCATACCGCCCATACATAACAGGTTACACACACTCTGCGCTTCCTGCCCACATGTCTCAACGTCTACATCTGTATTTCCCTTCCCCCCCCAGGAGGTATTACATCACCTCTTCCGCCACTCCCCCCATCCTCTACCTGTACAGTGCGGTCGTCAGCGCGTCGCGCCCCGCCGCCGCCTGCCCGCCCGCCAGCAGCCGCCACGCCAGCGCCGCCCACGCCTCCGCGCTCAGCCGCTGCACCTGCGCCACGGCACCCAGCAGCGGCAGCAACAGGCAGACCATCATGCAGCCCAGCGTAACACCGCAGACAACGAGGGGAGGGCGAGCGTTAGCGCCGGGGATGACACGGCATTGGGATGAAGCAGGGTGCTGCACAAAAGCCTGCACCTGCACCCTCACAATGATGCAGTGCTGTACAACAATGTGGCATTCCATGGACTGGGTACGCAACCCTGGTACGCAAGCATGGCTTGAATAGGGTGAGTGGCGTTCAGCTCAGCACCGAGACGGCTGTCGGGCGTTGCCTCCAAGCCCTCCTGCTAAACCCTAGACCCTAAACCCTAGACCCAAAAACCTAGACCCAAAACCCTAGACCCAATGGACCCAATGGACCCGGTAGCCGCGCGCACCTGCTGCCAGCTCAGCCCGCCGCGCAGCAGCGCCGCCGCCAGCGGCCGCCCCAGCGCGTCCCAGCGCGACACGCGCGCCCACAGCGCGCCAAACTCCGCACCGCTCAGGCCCGCCACCTCACGCTCAACCGCATTGCTGGCCTTGCTGCTATCACTATCACTAGTGCTAACCGAAATGGCCGCAGCACTGCTAACTGCCGAGCTGTTGCTACTAGTCGTCAGCGGTACGGACGCGGAAGATGGCGATGATGACGACGGCGGGGATGAGGAGGATGAGGATGGAGATGAAGGTGGGGGTGGGCGGCGCAGCGCGGCGACAACGGCGACGCTGCCGGCAGCCAGCGCGGCGCGGCGCGCGGCACCCAGCGCCTCTACCACGGCGGCGCAGGGCGCGTGGCCCTTGCCCGCCGCGGCGTGCAGCGCGTGCGCTACTGCCGCCGCCGAGCCAACGTGACTGTCTGATGTGGCAGGCGTGATGGTAGCACTGATGCGCTTAGCGGCGTCTGTGAACGCGGCAGCCAGCGCTGACAAGGGCGGGGTTGAAGGAGCCTGATCATTTGCCGAGGAGGAGGTGGAGGATGCAGCAAGCGGCTGTGTGGTGGCTTGCCCTGGCGCGGGCAGCCCCAACAGGTGCATCACCGCGGTGAGCGCGGGTTCGTGCGGGGCGCAGCCCAGCGCCTGCTGCACGTGCTGCCGAAGCGCGGCAAGCACCTCCGCAGTCGCATCATCGCCACTTTCCGCGCTTGATGCATTCGCGGCGGTGGCCTCCTCCAGTGCCTGGAGCAGCGCTGAGACGGCCGGCGGCGTGAGCGAAAGAGGCGGCTGCAGCTGCGCGGGGTGCAGGCCGCACACGTGCAGCGCGGATTCCAGCAGCGGGTTGGGCGCGGCCGCGGCGGCCAGCAGCGCGGGCAGCTGCGGGCGCGCGAGAAGCTGCTCCCAGGTGAGCGCTGCGTCCGCTGACCCCGCGAAGTCGCTGAGCAGCTGCTCGTCCCGGTTTGACCCAGCTGTCAATGGTGATGACGAGGATGATGATTTGTCACCCAAAGGCGGCCCGTTTGAATCGGGAGAGGCGAGAGCCGATAAGGGCATCTGAGCGGTGCTCTTCGCGGCGAGCGCCTGCGTGGCCAGCGCTAGCAGGTCGTCGTACCAGGGCTGCGCCCGCAGCTGTCGGCGGGGCGTGGTTTGGACGAGCTGCTGCAGCTCCGAGACCGCCGCTGCCGCCGCCCACACCGCCAAGCCCGGGGCGGGGGGCGAGGGGAACAGAAAGCCCACCAGCTTCTGGAACTGCTGCTGCTTATCTGAGCTCAACGTTTTGATCTGCGTGTACACAAACGCGCCAGCGACCAGCCCATCACATCCATATCACACTTGCTCAATCAACACGTGTGTGCACGCACACACAATTGAAAAAAAGACGGAGTCGCTCGCGGCATGCGTACCTTGCTAAACAGTGCGGCTTCTGCTTGCGGGTTTTTCGCGTACGCCTCAAACTGCTGCGGCGACTGGTACGTCAGTGCTGCGACGCCCTGCGCAGCGCGGAAGTTTGAGGACAAACAGCTTGTAGACCCACAAGCAGCATCATAATGTTAATTGGATCTAATCACTCGATCCCCCTATTCGGACACGTTTGAGGTGTCTTGTGTGTGGTTTGCATGCATGGCCATCAGGCATACGCATAGGCGTAAGCAACGCAAGACAAAAAAGGGAAAGGTTCGGTTTACCTGTACCACAGCCGACCTAGTCGTGTGTTGTGCGTGGGGCTCCTGGTTGCGCTGCCGCTTGCCCCGCGCTGCTGGACCAGCGCTGCTTGCCTGCTGCGCGCTGCCGCCCGCTGTCGCTGCTTTGCTCGCCCTGGAGGAAGAAGTGCTGGGGGCTCCGTTTGCTGTTTTCACCTGGCTTTCCAGCGCTCCTGATGTGCTTTGCAGCCGCACCCCGGCCGTAGGTCCCAGCGAAGCGCCTGCTGCGGATGATGGCGCACCTGATTCAGTGCGACCCTGCTGCAGCTTTGAGCCATCCGGCGAACCAGCAGTCCCATCAGCCCCTCCTTGAGTGGATGGCGACAAGGAGCACGCCGCAGTGGTCAGGCGCTGCGCAAGGCGCGGCAGCACGCTGGCGGTGCTTCGCTGCAAGCTGCTCACAAGCAGAGAAGGCAACATCCTGCTGGAATTGAATTCCAGAAACGTCACCGGCTATCACTATGTTGCTGTTGCCCCCCCTTGCCTTCACAAGATGCAACGCGCGTCGCTTGCTCGAAGGCAGGGGCTATGGTAGTGCATTGATATTGTGTCAGGGTATGCAAGCATCTGCACTATGATAATGGTGATGCTCTGGCGCACAGGATACAGGAGCGAGAGTACCGCTGCTACCGAATGGCAATGTGCAGCGACGCAGTCCTGATGCAACCTGCGTCCAACGCATCCCTTCCGAGGCGCATTTCTTCCAACAAGCTCCTTGTATCCTTAGCCGCCTGACAGCCCGGACATTCATTTTACCTCCTTAGCACGCAGGCTCGTGGCCTGCCCTTGACCCAGCAATTGATCAGTTTGAGACCTGTCAACTTGTTTGATCACTGCTGTTGAACATCATCTTCCCCTGCCTCGCTTAGCCTTACACAGAGTGCTGGGAAGCGTGTGCCCTGTGGTTCAAGGCACAGCATGCTCACCACCACAGCGCTGCTGCCTCCTAGCAGGCTGTTGGCGACGAGGCGGACGCCACTCCACCAGTTCCTGCCAGGCGCTCGTCCCCAGCTCGCTACCGGAACCTTAAGGCAGCCACTGGGCACGCAGTCCTTCAGCTCCAGGCAGGGAGTGCGGTGCAGGGACTCCTTCTTTGAGTCTGCGGAGTCGGCTCTCAGCACAGGCGCGGTGATAGGCAGCCTCGTGGGCATCACCTACTCGGCTGTCGTCGTGTCGGCGCTTCCCAGAAAGCCCGCGGAGGAGGACAACTTTGGATGGGGGCTGATGGGCTTCCTCAGCTTCCTGCCTCTCTTCAACTGGATGGTGAGTTCAAGCTTTGCTTTGTCCCTGTATGCCCTGGGCCTGACTGCACTGACATCGTCCAACGTCCGCAGTGAGCGCGTGATGCTCCCAGAGGCGTCGCGAGCAGCTTCGCTTGGCTTCCGCAAGTGGACGTGCGAGTTATGGCCTGTCGCCCCGCTGTGCCCGCCTGCAGGCATGGGTGTTTGCGGGGCTCCAGGGGGAGCGCTCTGCGCTGTACTACACCTACGCCGCCATCTACGCGGTGCCGTTCCTGACCGAGGGCTTTGACTTTGACTCGTACACCTTCCTCATGCTGGCGCTGTGCGTCGCGCACGTCCAGGCAAGCGACTGGTTGGTGGTGTGAGTGGTTCACCTTTGCAGCTGCTGCTGCTGCTGCTGCTGCTGCATCGCTGCCGAGGCTGTGTTTCACACACAGCCGCTAGTTGGACACGCTATCCTTGGATGGGGTGCTTGGTCAGCACACGTGCTGACGACGCTCCGAGCGCGCCTCGCTCAGTCCTGTGTGTGGCTGCAGTTCAGATGTGGCTGCAGTTCAGACGTGCATTGTGTCACCCCTGTCTTTAGCCCCCCCTCCCCCACCCCCCACCCACACCCACACAAGCCCACACATGCACGCACATCATGCGCATATGCACACTGCATGGCTCCACGGGACGCGCACACTGACATACACATAATCCTGTTAACATTACTGCTGTGCACACACCGCCTGATCCCCCCCCACACACACACGCACCCCCGCAGGTGGAGCGCCTGACAGTCACCAACCCAACACCCATGTTCAAACCCCAAATCCCATAACCCTAGTACATTGCTGCTGTGTGCACATATCTCCCCTGCAGGTGGAGCGCCTGGCGGTCACCGAGCCGCAGACGCTCGCCGACATCAAGCCCCTCGCGCTGCTCTCCGGCCTAGTACGCAGCGCCACCGGCGCCTCTGCAGGCTACGCGGCAGACGTGGGGCGCACCGTCACGACCGACGCGCGTGCAGCGCTGGAAGCGCGGCGGCGGCAGCAGCAGCTGGGCCCAGGGGAGGCGCGCGGGACGATTGTTCCATCAGGCGAGGCGGACTCGCGAGACGCTATTGAGGCGGAGGAGAGGGCGGCGTTGGAGCGCTTTGACAGGCAGCTGCGGGAGCGCGAGCGCCAGCAGCGGCGCCGCGACCTGCCGTAGTAGCGGTGTATGCATGGTTTGGTGGACTTTAGAGTTTGTGAGACGAGGAGATTACATCCAGGATTGAGGCCACCGCTTGAGTGTGGCCTTCTGTGCATCAGCACGGTGTGTTGCGGCGCTTACTGCTTTCCCTCGTGTTTGCCATCCCACGACGAAGTCCTATGCAGGCAATGCAGACAGCAGCCACAGGCTTCGCGTAACGGGTTTTTTTGTGGGTTGTGTTATTCATACGATTATGGTCAAATTGGTATGTGCATTTCGTGGACCAGGCAGCTGCCTGGTTGTGGGGTGAGCTGGTGGTATACGGCCCTACTGCGCAACCGCCACGCCTTGTACAGCCTTGTACTGTCATTGTACTGCACTGCCCCGAGAGCTGTTGGTGTGCTCGTCACTTCTCATGTCATGCACCCCATACGCTGATCGCACGGCCAGCAGGGTTTGTCACCTGCCAATACACCATCAGTGGTCCGTATGCAACACTGTACTGTCCTGTACTACACTGTACTGCACCGATAGTTAGCATGCAGTACCATTCTGAAACTTTGACGCATGGTTCTGTATCTGCTGCACATCTCCGATAAGTCCTGTATGAGTAACCGTTAATCGACCGAGCATTGTAGTACACTCGCCTGCTCGGCCTTCGCCCACCCCCTCACGTGCAACACACCAGCCGCAACGCGTGCTGCCTTCACCTTCTGGTCATGTTATGTTGCATCAGCAGCGTGTCACCTTTTGGTGCCTCTGTTGCTCATGCCCCAGCGCCCCCGCATCTGAAGCCCAGCCCAAGCGGGCCCTTTCCCTTTCCATTTCGGCAAGTTGTCAGGTGGTTGCGGTGACGCGGTTGCAGGACAGCTGTCCTAGCTGCTGTCCACCTCCTCATGCCCTTGTGCGCGTAACCGTTACGCCCGCACACGCGCACACACGCGTCCGCCCCACACTGCACGGCCCCACACGTCGCGGTCCCACGGGAAGCACTCCGCATGGCCCCACGGGAAGCAAATAACTCTAACACGCCGCGCCGTTGCGTTCAATGCTAGTGTGCTGTAGGCGTGATTGCAGTGTGTGGTGCTTTGCCGATTCATGCTGCCCGTTCCGCGCTGACGTGTTCCTGCTTGCTGCAGCAGGGCCTCGCCCTGTGGCGTGCTTACCGTCCGTGCTGCTGTTTGTCGCATGTGCAGCCGTTGCGGCCGGATGTGCTGCTGATTGGTTGTTGTGTCAGTTGGGGCTGCCTGTGCCGCCTGGGTCACCACCGCACCATTTAGGCCCAAAGTGTTCATTTTGTACACAGGACAACATGCGCGTCAATACCAGAGGCTGCCGCCCTGCATTTGTAAGAACAGGAGAATGCATTGCTGCTGATCATTGCTGCTGCTGCTGCTGCTGCTGCTGCTGCTGCTGCTGCTGTTTGTCAATTGAATGCATTCCGATGCCCATCCTGAGCAAACCGTACGATACGTTCACCGTATCCCAATGCATGCCCCCTCGAGTGTGGCGGCCGCTGCTGGGCACCTGCGGGCGTGTGCATGTAATTCGCTGGCAGTGGTGGCAGGTGGCGCAGGTGTCATCTCGCATGTGTTCCTGGGCGCGTTACACAGCCCCACTGCCTTGTGTGCACGTCCCAAGGAATCGCGTGTTTGTCCAACGCGCGGTGCCCTAGCACTTCAACTCCAAACCAGGTGTCTGATGTTCGACACGTTGTACAGCACAGGCAGTTCAGAGTCTGGTGTAAAGGGGCATGGATCTCCGGTGTTGCAACACAGGTCAGGTGGGTCGTTGCACCCTGTTGTTGGGCGCCATGCGCAATGGTGCAGCTAGCTGCCAAAGTCGCGATACACAGCAGGAGGCAAGCAGCATATACCTATATGCGTAATCAGCCAGTGCCCCGGGTGGGTTGGGTTTGTGCCTTGGTAGCCTTCGCTAGGTAGAATACAACCCCTCACCGCCACCTCAGTCCTCAATGCAGGCTCCCAGGGCACATGCAGTCACCCTCCTGACGGGCGCTCAGTAATGCATCATCCGTAGCGAAGCGCTTCGGCAGCACATGCAGCAGGCGCTGGGCTGCACCCTGCACGACCCTGCGTTCACCGCGGTGATGCATTTGCTGGCGCTGATCAAGCCACCTGCTGCCCTGCAGCCGCACTGGCATGGCACAGCAGCGGCATACTGTATCAGTGTATCAGCAAACGGCGCTGACGCTGCCGCATTGAGGAGGTGGGCGTACGCCGGACGTCCACAGAAGCTGCCCCGCTCACCCCACATCCACAACTGCTCACCTTGCCCATTGCGTGCTTTTGACCCTGCGAGCCCAGTTTTGCACACCTAGCTTAGCGAGCGCAGACGCGCCCTTCACTATCTGCAGTGTTGGCTCGTGCCGTGTATCCTCCTCCTTGATCTTACGCGGTGCCGCTCCCACGTAGCTACTTGACTGCACCGTACAATTGCAGGGTGAGACCTCTATTGGTTTGCTGCTGCTGTGCATCGTCTGTGCGCCCATGTGTCCCCTGTTATCTTGCCCTTGCATGCATGGACTCCAAAAGATGTGTGCGTGAGCGAAGATGCTAAGGCGTGTCCCCCCTCCCCCTCCTCACACGTGCACACATGCACAATTGTGCACATGCAGGCACTCAAATGCACATGGGTGCATCCCCTCACCTTGCCCCCTTGTGCAACCCACCCCTTTGTACCTTTTTCATGCCCCATCGGCCATCGCACCAACCTCACCACCGCCGCACATGTGCAAGCGTGTACTCGACTCGCGCCACACATGTGTACTCGACTCGCGCCACACATGTGTACTCGACTCGCGCCACACATGTGTACTCGACTCGCGCCACACATGTGTACTCGACTCGCGCCACAACAAAATCGATTCCTTGGGTTTACAGCAAGTTGATGCCACCGCGGTTCTCATCTGCATCCGATGCCGACGGGCTCACAGAAGGTATCGTGAGTGCCGTGAGCAAGGATCAAGCCTTTGAGAATGGGTATCGTGCGTTGGGGTGGAGCTATGTTATGTTATGTTACAGCAGGAGCGTGTGGCCAGACAACAACAAGAAAGTTCAGCAGCTTATGGCGTGCCTGAGAGCCACAGAGGCTCAGTAGTGCAGCACATCCGCATCATGCAGAGTTGCGTGACACAGTTTAATGCAATTCAAATGAGCAACTGCTTATCCGTCCGGGTGATTCCACATGCTTTGCATCTGCGGCATCAATGCATCATCGTGCTCGCTGTCAAACGGGCTGGAGCTACGGTAGGCACGCATGCATGGCAGGACCGTCCAGCATGTGGGCACGGTCGGCGCTCAAGGTTCAAGGACCAACAGCAGCGCGTTCCACATCTTGTGCAAGCTCGCTCCTTGCACGCATGTGTGTGGGAGAGAGCCTTGGATGAGCAACGTTAAGAGTGGCGTTGATAGTGCGCATGATTGTCAACATGATGAGAGTGGATTACGCCCGGGGGACTTGTGGGTCGAGTATGCATGATCACATATCTACCACCAATGCTGTATCACGCAACTCTGCATCTCAGACCCTCAGTAGTACACAGTGTATCAGCCCTGCCAGGTGTTGGTGGCCCTCAAGAGTTGGCTAGATCGGCTGCTTTGTCTTATTTCTCCTACCTGTGTCGCCCATAATTATTATCTTGATACACCTGGTGGCCTACCTGGTGGCAGCATGGACAGTGGTGTGCAACCTGCTAGTGTTGGCCGCCAAAAGAAAGTCAATAGCTACGCAGTTGTGTATGCATGCGATCCTGGCTGCAAGGCTGAAGAAGACGACTTACATGGTGGCTTCCTAACGCATGCGGTCACAAAGGTAAGTGTCGTAAGTCGTGTGTGCCCCACTTGACAACACGCGGTAATGGTCCTCGTCTGTCGGAGCACATGCCAACGTATGCGTGTTATTTGGCTTGTTTCATGTGTGCAGCACCTTGGCGCAAAGCTCCCTCTGTGCCTGACGTTGGCCCACGTGGTGGCAGAGGTGCATGAGCTGCAGGCGGAAGCTAGCATCCCCGATTACAGAAAGCAACATGCGTGGGTAGTGAGCTCAATTCCATGCACAAAGTTCAGTCTCGCCTGGAATGATAACGGTGACAGCGGCGAGATCGGCGACGAGAACGGCGACGAGAACGGTGACGAGAACGGCGACGAGAATGGTGACGATGACAATCCACGCTCGCCGAATCGCTGCGCCCGCTGCTGCTGGTTTGGCACCTGACCCTCCAGCCCCAAGCTCTCCAAGTGACAGTCGTCATGCGTCCACCCCGGCATGGAGGCTCTAAGCGACGTAATGCAGAAGCGGGATGTGGGCCGGAAGGAGTTAGCTAGGCAAGGGAGGGTGGATGTGAAGGAGAAGATGTGCTTGGCGGCCAACGTGTTCACAAGGGACGCTTGCCCAGGCGCTTGCCTTCTGAGCAACGGCATGCACCTGACACACACAACTAAGCAACATCCTTAAGTCACACGGTACATGCAAGTTGAATCGTATTAATCGTATGCATTTGCGCACCCGGGCAGTGATCACTCACCCCTTCGTACTAGGTGTATTTTCACATGCCTGTTTCATGTGCGTGGTTAACATGGTAGTTCAATGTGTACAGGCCCGCTGTTACCTAGCTGTTCCCGTTGACACACACACGCACACACACACACACACACACACACACCGCCTCGTAATCCTGCTGTATTTGCGTGACGACCTTACAAGCAACAAGCAGGTTGCATGCATGTGTTTGTGTGGCTCTTGTGGGCATGGAAAAACAATGCACCGCACTTGCGCCGTTCATTCGCTTGCATTGGTGCCGGGCGGCGCTTGCGTCGTCTGGCATTCGTGCCTGGCCTCATTGCATACGGTAACCACACATACACATACACATACACATACACATACACATACACATACACATGCCCACGTTTGCGATCTCGCCGCCTTTCATGTGCGTACCAGTAAACTCCCAATAAATGGGATTGCAACCGACACGTTGTGCAACACATGCAATTTAGGGCTTAAAGCCTGGGGATCGTCAGAGTTTGCACCACCTATAAATAACAATGCGCTAATACATGCCAGGTATGCTGATGATCCCCCCGTTGTCACGTGCCACACCATGCCACGCGCCACACCATTTTATGACCAGTGCACACAGCGGCATGCCACAGTTGCCACGTCCAGAAAGCAGATGCCAACATACGCCATCAATCGTCAGCCGGCGCCCCGCACACGGCCACCACAGCCCCACCACCGCACTGACGCCAGCCACCTCACCCTTGGCGTGCACTCTCCTACGGCTCACAATGGCGGCTGCCCAGTGACGGTGCACGATGAATGCGCTTAGGTGGGGCGGACGGAAGTGCACAGAGCGACAGCGAGCAGTGACAACAACGACTGCCCACTATCATAGTATGCCCGGTAGCGTCGTGTGACGACAGGCACATGCAGCTCGGACGATGCACTCTGGCGCAGGGGGGTGGCAGTGGGTCTGCAAATGAGGGACCATCAAGGTCTCACCCCAGCGGAGGGCTAGCAGGGCACATCAGCACATCGTAGAATACAAGTGTACCACCAAATGAGTGATACCGTATGACGTTTTGTGTGTGCTGCCACTGTGAGCAGGTGACCTTATTGCCCACATTCTCCTACACTCACATCCTCAAGGCCTGCTGACTCTCAAGCGCACAACAACGCCGCATGCTGACTCTCACGCGCACAACAACGCCGCATGCTGCCGCCGGGCGTGAGCAGTAACAAATTCAGTACATTAGCGCAGCGCAGCAAGATTCCAAAGCAACATGTCAACAACGCAACAGTATCAACAAACATATCAGTAGCAAACGTGTCTGGGGTGCACAATCATGTTGGAATGCACGTGTGCGTGGCTTCAGGCAGAGTATCGCCGTACTGTACCACCTTAACGTACTGCCTCAACATGCTGCAATCCATGTCCACTGGTCTCAGTCATTTGGCCTACATTCAACGCATCTGAACACGTGACGTGCTCTGGCTGCAAACTTCCGCCCTGTGGACTTCTCCGGCCGCAGCTTGTCGACACCAAGCATGCATCGTACGAACCCTGACATCTTGATCATTGTGAGTAGCCATAGCCGCCGCTGCTTCAGTAATCGTACTCGTAAAAGCCGCCGCTGTCATACCCAGATAGGAACGTTGAGCGGGCTTCGTACTCTGCTTGCCTCTGCGCCCTCTCCCTCTCCCTCTCACGCGCCTTCTCCGCAAGCACCTGGGCACGCACTGCGCTCAGCTTGGCGCCCAAACCAGGTGTGGCGAGCAGCAGGTGCCGCCACTGCTGGCACGTGAGCATGGCGTTCATAAAATCCATGCCATCGAGCTGGTGCACCACGCCGGCGGCGACCGTGTCCGGCAGCAGCTGCAGCGCCAGGCGGGAAGGCGCAGCGGCCGCCATCCGCCCTGCAAGGGGACCCCGCGCCCAGCCCTTGGCGTGGGTCTGCGTGAAGTTAGCGGAGGGCTCATAGCCACGAAGCGAGCCGGTGACGCCGGGCCGCATGCACTTGAGGATGAGGACGCGCAGCAGCGGGGGCGCCACCCCGAGCGTGTCCCGCTTGTGGAACATGGAGGGCGCCTGCGCTGAGCCATGCAGCAGCGCGTGCCTCAGTGCATCATTGAAGCATGCAGCGTCTGACGCGCAGGCAGGCAGCGTGCACCTCGGTGCGGGCGGCGGCGCTACCCCCTCCGCGCTTGCTGTGGATGGCTCTGCGCTTGCTGTGGCCGACTGTGTGCTTGCTGTAGCCTGCTCTGCACTGGGCTGCTCTGCGCTTGCTGTGGCCTGCTCTGCGCTTGCTGCGGCGGGCTGTGCGCTTGCTGCGGCCGGATCTGTGCTTGTTCGGACAGGCTCTGCGCTTGCTGTGGCAGGCTCGGCCGGTGCCGGTCCCACTGAAGGCAACCACCACCAGCACCAGAGCCAGCACCAGCAGAAGGCCCAGCAGCAGAACCAGAACCACCGCCACCACCCCGCTTTCTCCGGCGCTGCAGGTGCTGATGCTCGTGGTCCTGATGGAATTGAAGTTACTGGTGGGACTGGCGGTGCTGGTGGGACTGCCGGTGGGACTGACAATGACAGTGCTGTGGTCGCGGCAGCAGGTGGCGTTTGTTCTGTTGCCAGCAGCGGGGCTAGCAGCACCGCCAGCTGCCGCAGGATTTCCTCCTTACGCTGCCGTGCACCTGCCGCCGCCTGTCGGGCCGCCGCCGCCGCAGCAGCAGCAACAGCAGCAGCAGCTTCTCGCTCCACTGCACTAAGGCCTCTTGCCGGAGCGGTTTGCGATGGACCCGCACTGCTGGTGGTTCCACTGCTGCTGCTGCCGACCACCGCCGCTGGCAGGCTGTGAACCCGCCCTGGTGCTGCTGCTGCTGCAGAAGCGCCTACGGCAGTAGGGCCAGCTGGTGCACCAGGTGCAGGCAGCAGGGCACCTTGCGCACGTACTGCAGGCACACCCTCGGCAGGCCCCGCCGCAACTGCAAGGGGCGCGATGCTTGCGGCGCAGGCCACTGCATAGCTGCTGTCAATGGCGCTCAGCTCTTGCAGCAGGGCCTGGATCTCTGGCGCGCTGCCAAGCTCCACAGCGAGGCGCAACCTGGCGGCCAGCTCAAGCTGCACGCTGCAAAACGCCGACTCCAGCGCTTCAAGGATTGCCAGCAGCTCGTGGCGCAGGTGTGCCTGCTGCATGCCTGGCGGGCCCAACAGCTCGGATCGCAACAGTCCGCCGTAGCACACTGCGTCCCACACAGCGAGCGGGTGCAGGAGGCGCACACCTACAGCCATCTCCTTGTACGCATCATGTACAAACTTGTACCGCTGCATGCAGCAGGTCTGAATGCGGTCAGGCGGTACAGACAGTACAGGCAGTACAAGCCCCTGCTGGCTGCCCTGCTGCTGCTGGCCCCCTGCAGAGCTGTTGTTGCTGCTGCTGCCGCCCTGACAGCATGGGGACTGGCTGGTGTTGCAGTTGCTGGTGCTCTGCGGCGCACCACACCCGTCACCAGCAGCAGCCTCTGCAGCTGGCGATGTCACGGTGGTGGCTACCACCCAGCCCTCACACCTCACCACGCCCCGCCCTTCTGCTGCCGGCTGGGACTCGTTCAGCAGAGCAAGGCGCATGTCTGCGGGCAGGGAGGTGTCCACACGCACAGCCTCTTTGACCAGCGCTGCAGCGGCCGAGCAGCCGCGTGCCAGGCGCGTGCACAGCTCCAACAACGGCCCCTCCACATATGGCGCCGCCACCACCCCGAGCTGCCCCGCCAGCGTTGTGAGGGGCTGGCTCGGCTGCAGCTCGTGGCCTGTTGGAGACACAGCCGCCAGCAGTACAAGGCCCTCAAATGTGTACTGCACAATGACTGTGTTGTCGCGGTACACGGCCTCAAAGATGTACGTCCAGCCGGGCAGGAACTGCTCCAGGGCGGCATGTGAATGGAGCCATTCGGACGCCCACTTTGCCTGCAGACCAGCACACAGTATAAGTCAGGGACGCAATCGATGGTGTATGCACTCTGCAAGAAGGGCGTAAGCCTGGTTATTTGGCCAATGTTGCATGCAGTGTGATTGGTGACATCTGAGTTTTAGCAGCAAAGCCGCTGTGTTAAGGGAGCTGGAAGCTCCTGCTACACGAATCTGTCTTTTGGTGTACCATTGGACGCTTTGCTTTAACTGGGCCTTCTGCCAGGCCCCATACTTGTTTCGTTCGTGTTCTGTTACTTCCACCCTCCCACCCTCTCACGCGCACGTCGCCGGGGTGATGGGGTCACCATTGCATTGCAAGGCATGCTTGAGCTCGACGGGTGGTTTCGGAGGCGGGAATGTTAGGTTAGGGTAGGCTGCAAGCACGCACGCCCGGCTTTGTTTCGGCTCTAGACCTCAATGCATGCTTGCAATGCACTGGTGTGCTTTGCGTTCTGTTGATATTCCTTGAGGCCTCATCCATTCCTGGCTGAACAACTGCACTGCACTGCACTGACTGCACCACATCAGAACATTGATGCAATCGACCTGGCGGACCGTTGCTTGCTCTGCTTATCAATCGGAATGTAACATTGAAGCCAAATAACCAGCACAGGAAGTGGTGAACTCCTCGGGCGGGTCTGGGATACCCCTTTGTGCCCCGCTCCTGCTACCCCTTGCCCAGCCCTCTCCCCCAATAGTGTCAGTGTGCATGGATATCAGGCACCACTGCACGGTCACACCGTGCATCCACGCACCCATGGCGTGCACGGCCCCACGGGAACAGATTACTCTACCCCCCCACCACCACCACCCACGCACCTGCTCAGAGTCCATGGCTTGACTAGCTAAACCCTAAAACACCAAACCATAAACCCTATCAGGCGCTGCTGCTCAGTCTCAGCACACACACACACACACCAACCCTCTCACGCACCTGCTCAGAGTCCATGCGGCGCCGAGTGCTCACCCGCAGCCGGCCCTCCCACAGGAACGCCACCACCATGGAGCCATCCACCTTGACATGGAGAGGGAGAAATGACATCACCAAGACCAGTACAGCCAGAGGCTCAGACCCATATGAGGGGATGCAGCAGTGCTGTGCTGACAGCACCGTGCACGGGCCACCTGCTCAGCAGGCCAAGGCACCTGAGCCACTGGGCAACAATGAGCGCAGCACAGGGCAGCCATGCAGCACAGGGCATCCTCGCTCTCTCACCTTAAGGCTGGCACGCGCCAGCTGCACGCTAGGAGGACTTGCGGCAGCGGTAGTGGCAGCACCGTGAACGGCAGGAGCAGCGGCGTCGCTGCTAGCGTTGCATGTGACGCCGTCCACATCCCGATCGCTGCCCGGGGACGATGTCACTGGTATGTCGGCCAGATCTAAGGTGTACCTCCGAAAAATGTTGCTGGGCTGGTCGCTCTCGCCTTCTTCATCGTACTGGCAGCCCCGGGCCTTGCACAAGTCGCAGAAGCAGATGCGCTCGCCATCCGCGGCCCATATAGCGGAGCAGCCGCACACACGGCAGCCGGGCTGAGAGGCGATACCGGTAGTGTCCTGCTGGCCAAGAGAGGATGAGTCCGCTGCCCTGTTGTGGTCCGCCTCCTGCTGCTGCTGCTCAAGGCCCGCTAGCAGGTGGTCAGGACCGCCAGCCTCCGGGAAGCGCACAAAGGGAGTGGCCACGACGCTGCCGCTTGCCGGGTGCAGCACCAGTCCCCGGCACATGTGGGCTATGTCAACAGCGGACGGCACACGGCCGTGACCGTGGCCCTGTACACCGGCAGTTGCTGGCACTGTCACGGTTGTGGGTGCGGGTATGGGTGCTGCGGCTGGTGCTGGTGCCTGAGGGGCTGTCGCCGAGCCCCCCCCGGCGTGTGCATGTGTGTCTGCAGGCACGAAGGGTGAGGACGCCGGCGGCGGCGGTGCGCTGCTGGCTCTGTAGCTGAACACCTCCAGCCCAGTGCCAGCATTGACGCTGCGCTCCACCGCACCGCTGGCCACGGCGGCCATCACTGCTGCGTAGAGCTGCGGGAAAGGAACCTCCCGAGCCGGGTGTGCTGCACTCACAACAGGTGACGACTGTGGCAGAGGTGTGTTGCCCAGTGGCTCAGCTGCCCTGCTGGCCTGATGAGCAGATGGCCCATGCACAGCGTTGTCTGCACATGCCTGCTGCTGCTGCTGCTGCAGCTGCTGCTGCCTCCCCGCCTGTGTGCTTCCATCATCACATTCTGCTTGCGGCGCACCCGGCAGCAGCCGTCGCCAGCTGGTGCATTGCTGCAGCTGCGTCACCAGTCCTGCATGCGTCGGGCTGTGCATGGATGTGACCCTTTCGTCCATGCTCGCCAGCACATGCGCAGCGTTGCCGTGAGCTTTGTCCCATCTCACCGACACAGGCACCCAGGACGGCAACTGCATGCTCTTCATCTGCCGGCTGCTGCTGCCTGACGCAGGCGGCTGGTGAGATTCATAAGCGCTGCCAGGGACGCTGTACGCCACCGGCAGGCACTCATACACTAGCGCTGCCTGCAGGCCGCGTATAAACTGCTCCTGTGCACCCCACAGAGCCCGCCTCCAGGTCGGCTTTAAGCGGCGGCCGCTGCCAGCGGCCGAGGAAGCACTTGGTGCAGGTGCGTTTTGTGGCGGCGGCGAGCCTTCCAGCGACCTGCCTGCAAGCAAGTCCCCCAGCTGTGCTGCTGTAAGGTCCACTGCTGCCTGCTCCAGGGGCTGCCACTTCATGAGCAGCTCTGCCATGCCGAGCGGGTATGGTGCGGTCCCGGCTGTAAACACAAACCCGTCAGAGGGGTAGGGGCAGGTGGCACACGTGCGCTGCATCTGCTGAAGCACCTCCGCACTCACATCCAGGTGGCGCTTGTGGCACAGCAGCACGGTGTCCTGCCCAGGCAGCGGCGCCTGCTGCTTCAGCCTCCACACGCAGCGCTGCTGCGACAGGATGGGGGGAGGAGGCACTGCTCCCTCCGCTGCCGCTGCTGTTGCACCCGCTGCTCCCGTTGCCGCTATTGGTGCTCCTGTAGCTGAACCTGCGCCTTTCTTGTTTCTCACGTGCCCGGTTGGCACCGACACACATATGGCTGAGGTGGCAGCAGTGCCGAAAGGGCCGACGGATGGGGGCGCTGGTCCCGCGGGGGCAGCTGCAGCTGTGGCTGTGCCAACAACAGGGCCAGCGCGTGCAGGCGTGAGGGCATCTCCACGGTCTGCATGCAGCGTGCTTGCCGCTGTAGCATCGGCCTGCACCGCTCCCACGGCATCCGCAGGGGGAACAAGGGCGCTGCTGCTGCTGCTGCAGTCAGTACCACTGGTGGTGTTCCCTGCAACCGCCGTTTCCGTGAGCTCATCAGCGCCGCCCGCCTCAGCATGCTCAGCCTCCAGCAGATACAGGCCATCCGACAGCGCGGTCATGCGCTGCTCAAGGGGGAGATGCCACACGCGCCGGTCGCCGACGCACAGCGCGTCAAACACAACGAACATGCCCCGGCAACCCGAGGCAGGGGCTGCGACATTGGCACTGGCGGAAGCACCGTTGCTGCAGCTGCCGCCACCGCTGCTGCTGCCGCTGCTGCTGCTGCCGCCAAGGCCGCCAGTGGGTTGCTCCGAGGCAACAGTATTGCACCACACGAGTTCGCCGTCAAGCAGCGTGCCTGGGGGCAGGCGCAGGGGATCAGCTAGATCAGCGCACCCGCCGCCAGGTGCTTGGCCAGCAGGCCCAGAACTGCTGCCACCACCACTGCTGCTTATGTCGCTGCTGCCAGCGCTGGAGACGGCTTGCACGGCGACTTGCGTGCTGAAGGGGTAGGCGTACATCGCGCCGGAGCGGCTCATGAGGTATGGCTTGCCTTGCGCGTCTGTCAGCAGCAGGTGGCGTGTGCCATCACACTTGCGGGACACCGTGTAGCGGCCCGGCGCAGAGAGCCACAGCACGTCTGCCTGGCTGCTGACCACGCAGGAGGGCACAGCAATGAGTGCAGCAGGAGCGTCACCGGCCAGGCAGGGCAGGCCAGAGGTGCGGGATGCAAACTGCAGCACTGCCTGTCGCTCCGCGTTGCTGGTGACCAGCCGGGCCGACACAACGGGAGGCACAGCGCGCACCAAAAGCGGGTGAGCAGTGCTGCTGCGGCTGACTTTGAGGAAGGAGCAACCAAAGGCAGCAGCAGCGGCAGCAGCTGCAGCGGCAGCAGCAGTAGCGGCGGCACTGACGGTGGGCCCTGCAGACCTTGGCGTCCCTGCTCGCGGTGTTGGCATGTCGGCCTCCTGAGCACACCAACCTGATACCTTGAGCCCTGACAACGGGTCTGGGGAGCTTGACGCGGCTGATGAGGCTGGTGCTGGTGACGGGGCAGCGTAAGTGTATCCCAACGCAGCGAGGGTGCCAGGCTGTACTTCGCGCGCCGCTGAGATTGACCGGCTGCCATACGTCTGTTGCTGACAGCAGGTCACCTCTGCCAGCACGCCAAGCGCTGAGAAGAACTCAAGCAGCCCGGGCGCTTGGGCGGCCCACTTGGTCGCGCGCCGCTGCTCTACGCTGCGCTGCGCGTCACGCGCAGCGGACGCCGCGTGCAGCAGCGCCATGTTGCGCTGCGCATCACGCGCCTTTATTGCTGCAGCAAGCTGAAGCTGCTGCTTGGTCAGCAGCTTGCCCCGATAGCCCCGGCGGCGCGCATGTGGGTCGGCAAACGTTTCAGCCGGCCATGTGCGTGTCGTTGGTTGTGGCAGGCCGGCAGCGAGCGCCTCCCCAAACGCTTGCAGCAGGTCCTCTCGGCGGATTGAGTCGGACATGTAGAGGACCTGCAGGCAACAAAACGGTGCACGTATGTTGTTATGCTGCAGCACGTGAAATAACAATTTAGTACATCCCTGTTAACCACAGCCAGGCTGCATTCAGGCATCATCTGGTGCTGACACTAGTGCATGCTGCGCTCTGTACGACACAATTACATGCAAAACAGCTGGCATGGCCGGCATGGCCTGAAATCAGCCCCAGATCAGCCCCAGATAGATGAGCCCCACCATTCAGGGCATCGGGTACTCGACAGACGTCAGCGACTGACGTTCGCATGCATGCCCGCACCTGGAGCAGTGGCAGGCGCTGCTCGCGCAGCACCTCCATCAGCATGTAGGCATCCTGCAGCTCCTTCACGCACTCCACCACAAGCACCCTGCTGACAGATAGAATATCAGTATGCACACAGTGCGCACACAGGCCACACATAAACGGGCAACTTGACGGGCAGCACCATTGCTGTAGATGCTGCATGGTATGCATGCAGAAGGTCGGCAGAGCCTGCGGCATCGAGGCAAGAACACTGCGGTCTAAATCGAGTAAATCCTGCCGGATCTAGCAAAACGGACGTGCTGGGCTGCGTTGTATCGAATACATACATGCATGTTATGCACCATGCAATGCGGGTTTGCGACAATCAGGACAGGACACGCCCCGCGGAACGCCTCGGTCAGACCACGGCGGCGACGACTTGTTAGACACACTTCTGAATGTGGGAACTCAGCAGCAGCACTCGAGCAGCAGCGTGATGACCACCTGCAGTGTCCAGGCGCGTCTGCTTGGCAGTTGCCGTTATGCTCCCCCTGCTGCAGTGCGCGCAGGGATTCACAGGCCTGATGAAGTAGCGACCGCGCGAGTCGCTTCATGGCTGCCAAGCCTGAGGCGGTCGGGTGCGCCTCCTGCTCTTCCACCAGGCCCCTGGACCTCAGCTCATCACCCACGTTGAGGTATGAGGAAACAGTCCAACTGCTCGCTGGCCGGGCGCTGCTGCTGCTGCTGCTGCTGCTGCCGCCTGGAGCGCCACCTGCTGCCGCCATTGATCCACTAGGCTCGCTCGGGTGCATTGCAGCCAGGGCACTGCCCAGCAGGCTCTTGCCGGAGCCCGGAGCACCCAGCAGCAGCACGACACCGCAGCCTTGCTGACCTTCAGCCATCTTTACCCACGAGCCTCGTGTGGCTCAGCGTTCTTTACAGCATCCTAGTGTTAGTGGCCCGCTGCACTGAACTGATGTGCAAACACACGAGGTGCAGAGTCCTATGAGCTTTCGACCAGTGTTTTGAGCCTATGACTGGGATCATCTGTGATGTCATTGGCAGTTGTATGTTGGTGCATGGCGGGAATCACGGGTGCATACATGCCGGGCATATCATCGGCAGGGCGAGGGTCACTTCGTGCTCGCTCACGCTTAAATCACTTGCACCCCTCACACCTTTGATGATAAGGGGGAGGGTAGAGTGGTGCGACCTACAGTAGCATGCAGGTGCAGCCCAACAATACAGTAACTGCAGCTCACACGCCCAACCGACGCACGGCAACGGCGCGTTATAGCAATAAGCCACGGTGCACGAGCAGCATACTGAGCTTAGCTGTCACCAAAAGCTAACAGCATCAGGGTGCAGCGAGCAAGGAAGGCAGAGGGCTCGTGCCTCGTGCTGTCATGCGGCGAGCACAATCGTCCAATGCCTCGCTTCTTCACAGCAACCATGCAGCCACGCTACGCCGGCGCATGCCATGCAGGGTGGTTAGGCGGCGATGAAGCTCGTCCCACACGCTTTGGGACAAATCCACAGGCTACAAGTAACAGGCTACAAGTAACTGGCAGTGTGCAGGGCCGCCATCAGGGCCATACAGCCATCAGGGCCATACAGCCATCAGGGCCATACAGCGATCAGGGCCATACAGCCATCAGGGCCATACATGCCCAGACATAAACCCCTGCGCAAGCCCTGTACCGCCAAGCGTCAACGCATCGATGGAGGGAGAGACAGGGGGGAGAGAGAATTTGATGGGGGGAGAGAGAATGAGAGTGATTAAACCACCACTCAGACTAGTGTGGACACAAGGAGCCCAGGAAAGTATAGCGATAAGGCTCACATCCGGAAGCACCAGGATAACGTGCCGCGTCGAAAGGAGTGCTTGGCATTGGTCGTTAACTCGTTACGCAGCGTCGCAATCAAGTAAAGTACTAATCGATCACGGGTTGGCCTCTGCTGGATGAACGGTGCGGTGGTGTGCCGTTGCCCTATATGTGCGTGCGTGTGTGCACTGCATTGCGCTTGTTCCCAACCCTGGTCAACCGCTCTGATGAGGTACGGCATTTTGATTTGATCGTCAAGCAGGGCGGCCAGGGGGGGCACCGAAACAGCTTGCTTGCCTCCAAACCCGAACCCTGTCAACCCGCCAACCCTACACCCCGGGCTGTAGTGTCATGCATCCCGTACCTGTCAGCCATCCAGTACAGCTGGCGGTACTGGCTGTACCGCAGATTACTCAACGGTGAACGCGGGCATGACGTTAACGAAACTGAACCAAAAGCAATGCTGACATGAAAGCAAAGATGCCGCTTGCTCCACGCATAAGTAGGCCGCACGCCGCGCACGGCAGCACAAACCACGCATACTGCTACTACTGCTTTGTCTGTGCTTCGTCATGGAAAGAAACTGGCAGGAGACACGCCAACCAACAGCGATGGGAGCTGCAAGAGCACCCGCAGCGGCGTCCACTTCACCTGCAACGCACGCCAACAGGGTGTCCCCCGTGCGAGCTTGCATGGCACATACCCTAAACCTTGAACCCTAAACCCTGGCTAGCCAAACCCCAAGCAAACCCTGGTGCCACGCTAAGCGCATGCCACGCTAAGCGCCGCCAGGCTCCCTGCCTGCACCGCGCCGCGGCTCGTCACACACGCACCCGCATGTGCATACTGTATGCTGCCCCCCGCGCATGCAAACGTCATGGATATGTGAGCAGCTGGGGTAGGCGGGCGGGCGAAGGGAACGACGCCACGGCACCTACCATCAGCGATACCAGCAGCACTAGCGGTTACCGCTGGCTGTTGCTGTTGCGTGCATGTAACGATACATGCAGCAGAAGACACCCTAAACCCCGTAACAGCCTAAACCCCGAAAACCTAAAGCGCACGAGTCGGTAGGCGCCGCATCATCATGCACTGCATGAGCCATCATACCGCACCAGCCATTACCCGGCGGCCCATGCAGTACACGCCCTGAACACCATGCTGAAAGACGGGAGTCTGAGGAGGAAGGGGAGCTAAGGAGGATGTGAAACCGAAGTTGATGTGGTAGTGATGGTGATGACGGTAGTGATGATGATGGTAGCAATTCGTATTATTACTGTTAGCTAATGATTGTAGTAAGAGATGGTGATGACTAGTGACGATGATGTTAGGCCCGCATATGGTAGCGCAGCCGTAGGTGCTAACGTCGGTACGATCTGCGGTGGCTGTCTTCCGCAGTTGCGCAGCGACGCAAGCGTTACCACATCCTCACGCATTTGCACGTGGGGATCACTTCACCGCCAAGGTCGCTGGCTATTGCGATAACCTACCAGCGCACGGCACATGTGTTTGATATCGCACCATGGTCCAGAAGAGGAGCCAATGAAGCCGTGCATACGACCGCATACATTGATGCTGATATACGTGTGGCGCACCAGCGCCATGCACGAACTGAGTACAACCTTCCGAGGTGGGACTGTAACCAGCAGGCGCATGAACCACAGCCGGCGCCCAGGCAGCAACAAATCGCCTGAGCAGCAGTGCAATCCGCAAAACATATGTGGCGACATATGAGCCAGTCGGGACAAGCCCAAGCTACGGCAGGCAACGGAAGGCTGCGCTGCGCAGCGCTAGAGAGTTGCGGCCGCCAAGCAACGCACGCTATTCAGGCAAAGCTAGCGGCGCCCAGTCGCGTGCGGCGCTGCGGAATCGCACAACGATGTACGCGCGTACCACTGCAGGGCAAACCTGCAGTACCTGCTGTACATGTATTGGCATACCGTACCGCCTGTACCGCAATACCGTATACTAACGTTTGTGATGTGATCATATGATGGTATGTAGCAGGTGCACAAGGTGACCACATGGTAGACAGATCGCACGACTTGGAACCTAATCGACGCCTGATTAGTGGAGGCAGCCAGGGGTTGGGGATACTGTATCGAGTCTATCGATGCATCGAACTTGCAAAGTCTTAACCAGGATGATGCCCGCAGCCGAGCCGCACAAGCGCCAATACACATGCGCGCCGCGGACGCAACGCACGTGCAAGCCCGCACCGCAAGCGTACGAACGATGGCCGGGCGGATCGTCACTGCACCGCGACCCGGCCCTTACACACACCGCACGCCACACGCGATTGCGTGCAATGCATGGATGGCGTCAAAAACATGGCTGTGCGTGTGGGTGACAGGCGTGTGATAGATGAGCTAGCTGCAGGCTAACGTGGAGGTACGCAACCATGAATAAAGGGGTATCAAGGGTATTGAACCGATGTTAATGGCAGGCATGGAGGGTCACGCACGGGGGGCGTGCTTGCTGACACAGCAAGGTTGCAGCGTGTAATATCTCGTGCTACGTTATGCGAATGGCTTCAGGTGATCAGGTTGGTATCGAGAACCGATGAGGACGTACGTGCAGTTAGTGCAGTTTATCAGCGCTGCGGCGGCAGCACCAAGGCACAGACAGTTGCTTGCTGAAGGGCGTACAATCAAAGGCTTGAAACGCTGAACGGCAGTGTAACATGTGGCCGTTAAGAGCTACAGACAAAGGCTGCTGGCGGACAATACAGTAGGCGGACGAACGACAGACAAACGCTTGGAGGTGACACAAGGCAGGCACACAAATGCCAGCCGCGTTCTCCAGCACCAGCAAAGTACCACGCTTCTCATCTCCGTTCACGACAGGCAGCGGGGCTGCATGCACGTGCTCTCCACTGCAAAGCCGCAGTTCATCACTCACCAATTCCTGATGCCATTCACTACTCAAAACTGGTACTTCCAACAGCTATCGGAAATCAAATCGTCAGAGGAACCGACCGTTCCCACGCCAACCGCACTGCAGCATGCAGCGAGAGGCGGGGGCTGAAGAAGGTCAGCACTGCGGGCTGACTCTCAATTGGGTCGTTGGTTCTACTTTCGAACAGGTGGCTTTAAGGCCTCTCAGGCCGGCTGCCACGCAGCAGCGGATGACTGAGATCCTCGCACAGTGAACACGTGCAGGAAGGTAGCGGGGCCTGTCAGATGCGGCAACACAGATGCGGCCCCTCTCATCCATGACCCCAGAGGGGCCGCATCTGAGTGGCCCATCCGTGCTGCTCCGGCTCCTACTACCCCTGATCTTACTGCCCCTTATGAAACGCAGGGCTGGGAGAAACCAGGTTTACTTGCTTTATTCGCCAGTCTCCGGCGTTGAGACGCGTTTCAGGCGGTGTGCTGCGAACGATGATGACGATCCTCCTGCCCCCGATCCTCCTGCCCCCGATGACGACGCCTCCGGCGCCGCCTGCGGCACAAACGTGCTGCTGGGCGGCCGCGCCGCACGTGGCACAGCAGGGAAGGGGAAAGGGGAATCGGCGGCGGCGGCGAGCTGCTGCTGCTGCTGGCGATGTGGGTCACGCGGCAGCAGCAGCAGCGCGTCGGCGTCACGCGCCGTCGGCGGCGCTGCCGCGGAGGCGCTGTGGCGACGCGAGGATCGCAGGCCCGGGAACTCAGAGGACGACGGCGGGGAGTCGGCCATGGAGCCGGCGCCGGTCGCGGCGGGCGCCGTCGCCAGCATCGCGGCCACTGAGACCATGGTTCCGGTGGCTGGTTTCGGGGCGAGCAGGAATGTCTCCATGAGGCCTTTGCCCTTGACCTGCAGGCGGGCGGATGGGAATGACGCGCCGAAACCACAACGAAACCATCCCTTGAAGCACAGCATAACATGCAATAGACATGAGTGGACTTGGTGACTGATGAGAGCCAAGGGTCAAATGCGAGGGCGGTTGCCGTAGCACCTAACACATATCTTTCTGTTTTTGCATCAACACGCACCCAACCGCGTCACCTTTTTCGGAAGGCATTACGATTCACGGTGCTTGCCTAACCAGGTGATGTATTCAACAAGGCGTGAGTTGTTGCACTACGGCGGTGCTGCGGCCTCACCTCCACCCCCCCTGTAGCCACCCAGGGCTCGTCAGGCGCCTGCGCACGCGTGGCGGCGGACACGTGGATGAATCCGGGCTTGCAGGTGCTCTCCATGCGGGATGCCGTGTTGATCGTGTCTGCACGCACGTATATGCATTGCAAGCGCGATTAGGGGAAGGGTGTGGGGGATCAACAGCCCGACGGTAAGCCTGGACAACTGGAATGTCAAATAGCCATTGTGTATCGGTTGTTAGCCACGCTTAAATCCTGCAACCCTGAGCCCTGAACGCAAAGATCCGAATGAGATGCAAGCCTCGTACATCCACACTCCATCCGCCGCTGTCGCCACTCACTCACCTCCAAACAGGCAGAAGCGCGGCATGCGTTGGCCCACCACGCCACTCATGACGGGCCTGATGACACACACACACACACACACACACACACACACACACACAGAAGCAAACAACTCTTAACGCACAGAGGCTGGCAGCGCGCGACCAGCAGGGGTGATTGGTTAGGTGGAAGGGCGCCAACAAGCAGGTGAGGGAGGGGGAGACGTCGAGACAAAAGGCCCTGACCTCTACAGCCCTGGGCTCTACTGTGTGGGAGAGGACTCACCCGCTGTGCAGGCCGATGCGCAGCTGCACGGGCTGGCCGCTGGTCGGCAGCTCCACACGCCCCGCCTCACGCAGCATCGCCTACAGGCACAGCAAGTGATAGCATGCATTGGTGACAGAGAGAGAGAGAGATTATATCACCCAGATGGCCAGATCAGTACAGGCTTAGAGGGGACACAGCATCAAAAGGAGCGGCCGAGAAGGTCCGGCGTTGGCGTGCCATGTGACCATGTCGCTCAGCGAGATGCCGATTAGCATCAACACCATATGACAGCGATGGTGAGTTGATGACGCGTATCCAGACATCGTGCGGTACCCACCTTGGCAAACTGCACCACCTTGATCGCGTGCAGGCGGTCGCAGGAGGGGCGTACCGCCACCGCGCCGCCGCCCTGCTTCTGCATCAGCCCGCCGGCCACCACGTCTGCAACGTACACAAGAGTCAGGGCGGTAGGTGGCAAGGGGGGGGGAGCGACAGGGTGCACTACGTGCAGTCGCAATTGCAGTCGCATGCGTGTGCGTACTTGAGGCATGTGTGTGCATACTTGAGGCATGCGTGTGCGTACTTGAGGCATGTGTGTGCATACTTGAGGCATGTGTGTGCGTACTTGAGGCATGTGTGTGCGTACTTGAGGCATGTGTGTGCGTGTTTGTGAGCATGCTGTCAGTGTGTGTGTGTGTGTGTGTTGCAAAGGATCCTGCAGCACGCTGAAGGTTCAGGTGGTTGCAGGAGGCTCAGCGTGGAACACAGCAGTACCACAGAGAGACTGGGATCGCCGGCATCTCCCTCCATTCAGGCCTTCTCAACCATTCGAGGATAAACCGAAAAGCAAATGTCTTAAGAGCGGCCCGTAAACTCACAGCAGTCGCCGATGGTCTCAATTTTGTACACGCCACACACGTCCAGCAGCGTGTCAAACCTGCGACAGAGGGAGCAGCCGGGGGATGAGGCGCCAAGGATATTGCGTTGTGATGCGACACGGTCCACACACAACGCATGAATGAACAAGACCAGCCAAGTAACGCCACCATCCGCCAACAATGCTATCTTCTGCCAACAATGCTACCCTGCGGCAAACACCACCACCATCCGCCAACAACGCCACCATCCTGCACCCCTTGCCTCCCAGTATTTGTAGTACCTGGTGAAGAGCTCGTTGAGAAAGTCCATCACCACCGCGGGCTCCACAGCCTTGCACATGGACGTGAAGCCTGCAGGGCAATCAGTGGTTAGCAAGTGGAGAGAAATCTGGTGAGCGATTGAGCAATCGTGACCAAATGAAAACCATGTTGTATGTTCTCATCTGGGGAGGAGTGGCATTGTGGCAACCTCCAGGCGCAACTAGGAGCGCCAGATGCCAAACGAAAGGCAAAGGTCTAGGATTAGCAGGCCGAGCGTGTAGAACAAAAACAACAACAGGCAGCCTGTAGGGCAGCACCATCCACCAGGAAGATCAAGCCCAAGCCAACCGTTCCATGGTCGCGGCGGCGCCACTCACCGACAATGTCTGCCGTGTGTTGCGGAGGCGTTGCAAGGAGGAGTCCCGGCACCGCGCATGCGCCGCAAGCGCAAGCGACACGAGGTGAGGTGAGGTGAGGTGAGGCATTCAGGACACACACAACACAAGCCCAGCATGCAGGTTGTCAGGCAACAGGACAACACACATAAGGTAATGGCATCCATAAAGCAGCAGGAACGCGCCGGCATGAAATGCATACATGCGGAGAGGGGGGGGGCGGGAGGGACCGCCGGGGGTGTTTTGGAGGGCTGGCGTGACCCACATCACACAAGTGCATGCATGCGTGACCCAAATCGCACAGGTGCATGCATATGCATGCGGTGCACCATAGCGCTCGGCATGTCATCAGGCATCCTCCACCTGCTGCAAAAAGCTACAGCCAACGTGCCTGCGGGGCTGGCTGGATGCTTCCTTCACACTGTGCAGCGGGTCACACACATGCTGGCTGCATGTGTGCCGCTCACCCGCAAACATGATAGTGACCTCCTCATGCGCGGACGCCAGCGCCCGCAAGCTGTCCCGCAGCGCAGGCAGCACATGCGCCAGCGACCCAAACTGCAGCGTGTGGCGGGGCGTGGGAGTCGCGGTCCCCCGCTGCGTGTCGCCGACCGCCTGCAACGCCTCCGCCAGCTTTACATCTGCAGCCTGCGCTTGCGCTTGCTCGTGTTGCTGCTGCTGCTGCTGCTGCTGTTGCTGTTGCTGTTGGTGGGTGGCGGTAGCGAAATGGTGGTGGGGGCTGCTGTGGGCGTTGCCGCCCAGCCGTCCCCCCTGGAGCGCCACATGCTCCAGAACGTGCTGCATGCATCACACAGATGCAGGCGGTACATGATCAGTACAGCCATCCAGTTGGCCTTTGCGGGGACTGGCGATAACAAGCGAATGAACTACGGTGAAGTACCGCATCATGGGACATGTGGCAACCGCATTATGAAGGGGAGGAGGGCAACCAATCAACCAGCAACCATGTTCACATTGCAAATGAGGACTACATGTGATGCCAGTCCCCTCGCATGTGCATATTTGCGTATTCACCTGTGGGGGGAGCATGGGCCGTGTGGCCAACACGCTCCTGATGTAACATACATACATATTCACCTGTGGGAACATGCCCGCCAGCAGCTGGTGCTCCGCCTCCAGCATCTCCGTCACACGCCGCTCCGCCAGAACGCGCGGCGTCACGTCGCGCTGCACCAGCAGCACCACGCGCGCCCGCGACAACGGGTCCACAAAGGCACTGGCGCTGATGTCGTGGTAGCACCACCCGGCTCCGGAACCCCCGCCGCCGGCTCCGGAACCAGCGGCGGCGGCGGCGTGGTACACGCTAGCTGTCGCGCTTACGTTGCTGAGGTTTGGGCGGGGGGGCGGTCGGCGGGCCGCCGGCGCCGTCGCAGTGGGCGGGTGGCTTGCTGCTGCCGATGCGGAGGCGGGGGCGGGCGCGTCCGGCTGCGGCTGCGCACCTGGCGGGGGCAGCAGCAGCAGCGAGGCACTGAATGGGGAGGGGGAGGCCGCCGCGTCTTCTGCTTGCGTCGGCGGGCGGGAGGGGGGCTTGGCGGGGCCAGCCGCTGCCGCTGCTGCCGCTGCCGGCGCCGCCGGCAGCCGCGCTTGCTGCCCCCACCTCCGCCTCGCGTCCTCCTCCGCCTCCTCCTGCTGCAGCGAGATCGCCTCCAAGATCGCGTCCTTGATCATCTCGTCCGCCTGTGCGGTACCGCCCGTACCGCTTGTACCGCCCGCCCCGCCCGTACTGCCGCCGGTGACACGCTCAGACGCAGCGCCGCCCGACGGCCCCGCCGTCAACAGCGCAAGCGATGCCATGCTGCGAATGCTAGTAACCGACGGGAGGGGGCCAGTCAAGGCCACCGCGCCACCCCGTGCGGACGTCGGCGCGGACGACTCCCTCGCTAACGCCACCACCCCCGATGTCGTCTTGTGGCGGCCGGTGCCGCTGCCTCCGCCGCCGCCGCCGTAGCTGTGCGGCGACCCGCTGACCATACCGTACTGCTGCTGCTCAAGGGACGTTGCCAAGCTCAGGCGCTTGTAATTCTCCAACGCACTCAGCGCAGACTGCTGCCGAGCGGGCTCCGCACGTGAGGCGGCAGCGCGTCGATCGGATTGGCCGGGGGGAGCTTCAGACCGCCGGTTGAGGGGACCAGCGGTTGAGAGTACCGGCGTGCTGCCGCCAGCTTCAATCGACCAGCAGGGGGAGCCTTGGCCGCCGCCAGGCGTGTGTTGCTGCCGAATCATGCAGGCGGCGGACCTGAACGGGGTGGTGAACGGCGAGCCGGATAGGACCGCGCTCCCGGCGGATTTCGGGAGCAGCCCGGCGGGCGGCGCCACCGCCAGCGGCGGCGGCGGAGCCTTCAGCGGCGGAACGAGCGGTGGAGCGAGCGGCTGCAAAGGCGCGCTGGTCTCCACGCATGTCCTGTCCAAGGCGGCGCCAGGCGGCGACGCTGGATCCTCGCTGGTAATGACACCCGCCGGTGCCATTGTACCGCCTTTACCGCCAGTATTGCCAGCACTGCCTGTACCGCCGGCGCTGCCAGGATTGTTCGGGTCGGGCTGGGTGCACAAGCGCCCGCTGCTGCCCACTGCCGCCGTGGCGCCACCGCTGCCGCCGCTGCTGCCAGCGCCGCGACGCAGGCTGCCCGTGCTGACAACGCGCCGCAGCGCCATCAGCGCCGCAGCGCTTGTTGCAGGCTCCGCCTCGCCTGCGCCGCCCGCTGCGCCCGCTGCCACAGTGCTGAGCGCACCGCTGGCGCTCGCCGTGCCGCTGTGGAACTTTGACACCTCCCCGACGTCATCCACGGTGGGGAGGCCAAACGGGCCGCCGGCAGCGCCGCCGGCCACCACCAGCCTGTGCACCGGCAGCAGCTTTGGCGGCGGTAGCGCCGCCGCCACCGTTTCTGGAAGCGTGGTCCGTGCGCTGGCGGACGTCATGGACGCATTACTCGCCGTCGCCATCATCATCATCGCAGTCAGCGAGCCCGCGCGGCCGCCACCCGCTGCTCCGCCGCCGGCATGACCGAGGCCGCTGCTTCGCCGGAACATGCGGGGCGTGCTGTCGTGGCCGAACGACGGCAGGCGGTCGCTGCTGCGGCGGTGCTGCGCCGCCGCGAAGCAGGACGAGGGGATGTTGGAGACAAGCGCGGTGGTAGAGAAGCCCTCGCAATAGCCTCCCGTGGACGCTACCGACGCCGTCAGCAGCGCGCCTTCGCTGTAGCCCGATTGCCCCACGGCGCCGCTGTAGCCAGACTGGCCCGCAGCGGCAGCGCTGTAGCCCGACTGCCCAACTGCGGCGCTGATGCCGCCGGTTAAGGTGGAGGCGGCGGCCGAGCTCGCGAGCGCGGAGGTTACGTCCAGCATGCCCTGGAAGCCGCCAGTGGTATCGCTAATGTTTCCGCCGGTATCTCGTGTATCGCCGGTGCTGCGTGTACCGCCAGTGTCGCGCGTATCGCCAATCATACCGCCGGCATTACCGATACCGCCAGTGCCTGCGGTACCGCCAGCCATCAAGGGGGCCTCCGAAACCACCGCCTGCTGCTGCATGTCCTCATCCTGTAGCTGAGCGTCCGGAGCGCCGCCGCCGCCGCACAGGCAAGACGTCATCATTGCCGCTTGAAGCCTGGCCAGTGCCGTGGTGTGGGCAACCGCCTGATGGGGCTGGACACCCTGGGAAGACGGCACGTATTGCGAGCCACCTTTGGGTCCGATGTGAAGCACGCGCATGAGCACACGTAGGGCGTGCTGCCCGGCGATGACTTTGGCAGTGCGCGTGCGCGTGCGGGTGTGTGGCGGGGCATGGCGTGCGTGCGAGGGAGGGGCGGTGGACGGCGCCGATGCCGAGAGCGCCGCCGGCGGCGCCGGCGACGGTGACAGCAGTACGGTGACAGCAGTACGGTGACAGCAGTACGCTACAGCGGGCTGAGCGGCTGTACGAGAAGCGATGCCGCTAGGGAGCTGCAATCCTGCCCACGCATCAGCGGTGCCTGCAGGACTGTCATAGGAGACGAGGTGTGGGGCGGGGGCGGGGGTGATCTCGCCAACGGCCAGGTCATCATTTGGGTCATCGTTCAGCCCCGCCGTGGTCACCACGCCGGCCGCTTCGCACGCAGGCGTCAGGCTACTGCCTGATGAGGCTGCCTGGTGCAGGGTTGTCCGCTCCAAGGCCTCGGAAGCCTCCTGGAACTGCTGCCTGAGCGCGTCGACAGCCGCAAGGCGCGGCATCAGCGTGCTCGCCCAAACGCAGCCAGGTGGCAGCAGCGGGAACGCGCCGGTCGTCGCGGCATGAGGCAGCTCAGCAGCAGCAGCGTTCTGCAGCTGTGGTTGCAAGGGAGGGAAAGGGAATTTCTGAGACAACACCTGCTGAGTTGAGCTGGCCTGTGCCTGAGATGTGGCATCACCAGCACCAGCGCGCAGCGATAACGTCGACATCCCTGCTGCTGGGTGCTCCTGCCCTTGACTGTGTTGACCCAACAGTTCTTCAGGATAGAAGGACCCTGATAGTGTCACTTCAGCAGCTACATGTTTATCCAGCTCATCCAGTTGCTCCCTCACGTTGGCTGGCACTCGAACAACGCCTGCATGGCGGGCAGCAGCACAGCCGGTGGGAATTACGGGCAAAGGCCACAAGTGACAGCAGGGGGGCGCTGCGTTTGCCTTGCACTTTCAGGTCTTTAAGAGAGTTTTGGCTGAGCTCACCACGCCAGTGCGCTCCTTCTACTTGCAACGCCTGAAACATTTCCTCCAGCTTGCGGGGCAGCAGAGAGAAGAGAGCCTGCAAGGCCTGCCCCTGCTGCACAAGCTCTCCCAGCGTGTCAGTAGAGGCCTGGTTCTGCAAGGCGGTCAGAGTTAGGTGCAGTAGGCAGCATACACAGCGTCCGTCAGTTCAGCTGCAACAGTTGAAGGGCAGCGCAGGGGCGACTGGCAACACTTGAACCCTTTCAATCCCCGCCATAAAACACGTGCGTTTCACCCAGGAAGAAAGCCTTTCTGTGCCTTCAAGTATGCCCACTTACTTGCCACACGCATTGTCCGTGTGCATCAAAAAGCGTCAAACACACCGGGGCGTGGTGGAGCATGGCGAGGTGGCGCAGCTCGCTGGTTGCAGGAGGAGAAACACCGGGCCCTACCGGTTCCCAAGGTGTCGGGCTTGACGGCAAAACCAGCACTGCCGGCAGACACGGCTGTGGGCTGAGAGCGTCGTCCTTTAGGGAGAGATGCACTGCTATGGGAAGCATTGTCAACCCCTCGCGCTGAATAGTTTGTTGATGACCAGTCTGTCTGCTCTCAAGGTCACGCAGCTGGGCGAGTAAGCAGGAAGCGTCTGCCTCCCACCAGTGCGCTAAGGCCAGGTGGTCGTGGCCGTGTCCCAGGCGCTGCACAGTTGATGCCCTGTTCTCCCACAACACCACCAGTGAGGTATCCTGCGCACCATGAGGTTTGGGAAACAGAGTAAGAAGGCAGAACCCGCCGACCACTTTTTGGTCGAAGAGTCCAAGCCGGACGCGGAAGACCCAAGCCACAGTTCACCTGTGTGTATGCACGCACCTCATCTGTCTGAGTTGTGGCAGCAACAAGGGCGATGGGCAGCTGCAAGTCCTGCAAGGCCGTGAAACACTTCAAGTCAAAAGCGCAGCAGCTAACGACAAAGTGCAGCGGCGTCCAGCACACATAGGTATCACAGCCAGCATACCTCTCAAACAAGATTTGCGCACCTCAGCCTGTTCGTGCCAAGCTGAACGGCATTGCCTTGGCACGGCCCTCATGAACGTTGCAAACTTGTGATGGACCCCCCACTTGCCTGAAGCTGCGTTACCACCTGCACTGCGGTGAGCGTGTGCAGCTGCCACTCGTGCAAGGGAGCGGCACGTTGGAGCCTGGAGGCCACCTGCTGGGACGCTGAAGCGCGTTGGGGTGAACTGCGGGTGGCGTCCACACAGCCAGACCCGCCACCACGGCCCGGCGCAGGGGTCCTCCTGACCGCTTGAACGCCTGAGCCTTGCGCACCATCAGACTGAGCCTCCTGCTGAGCATCGGTTCCAAGCCCATGTCGCCACACGGGTAGGCAGCCAAGGAAGGCCTTGCCCATGGATCGAGCGCTGGCGACGCCGATCACCTTGTGGATACCACCCAGCAAGTCAAACAACACGGTGGTCGCTGTCGCATTGTAAACGTCTATGTAGCTCTGTGGCAGCAAAGGAGGATGTCTCACTGCCGCCGAGGCTCTTCAGTTTAGGCAGTGAGGCCCTTCCTTGGATTGTGTCATTCCACTGGCGAAGCAATCCGCGTTGACACGCGGCCTTCAACCAGAAGAGTGTACGTACCCAATGTCTGCTGAACGAATTAATTGTGCAAGCTGCAGATGCCGCCAGCGTCTCCTGCGCAGCTGATGCTGAGGGTTTGGGTTTGGCTGTGGCGCCCCAGCTAGCGACTAGCGTACTGCCCACCCTGCTGGTGTCACAACCGGTGTGTCGAGCTATCGCCGTCCCTCAAGTACCTTGTGCCAACAGCCTTCTTTGCCTAGTACCTGGCACATCTGCGGCATCATTAGGTGGTGTGTAAGCAGCCAATCCAAACCAGTAACGGTGACGCTGCTGCCATATGCACACTTCCTGGCCGTACGGTTTGTGCCACGGGTGGTTCAGGCACAGGCCAGGAAAAGATCCAGTGAATTCTGCATGCCAGCTTCTTTATCACACAGAGACAGGTGTCTGTGTTGTGGTGGTCACGCCAGGCAACCACGGAAGGTGAAGGGACCACGGGCGCTCCGTTCACCTGACTTGCTGGCGCAACGCTGGTGGTCAGACACTCAGAAGTCCCTGACACATCTGTGGGCCTGTCTTGCTCCCACAATGCTTCTCAGGCTGTTGGCGTTCACGCACACGCACCACCGCACGCATACACACTATGCATACAAGCGTACAAGGACTCGATGCGCAACACGCTGCAGCTTGCTTGGCACGGCACATGGGTTGGGCTGCGCTGGCTGTAAATGCCTGAAAATGCAGTACATGCAGCCAAGCCAGTATGCTCTGCAAGGACGTGCTTAACAGTATGGGTACACAAGTACAATTACAGTGTAATGTATGCAATAACAGTTATCAAACAGCGTTGTTTCAACCCAAGGAAGGGGAGAATGCGTGGGGGAAATGGGAAGGGGCGGGAGGAGCTGCCGAAAGGAAGGAAGGAATGCATCAGCTGACGGGCCATCAGACAGCCAAGAACCTGTAAATAAAGGCCATCAGCATGGCATCAGCATATGCTGCAGGATGGGAAACGGAAAGCGCCAGCCAGCAACAAGCACTTGTGGGAATGTGAGAGCGAGGTGCAATAGCCCTTCCTCCTGTCCTACTCGGCACAAACGCCACATGCACACACAGGCGCGCACACACACCATCGGCGCGTGTGCTTATGCCAGGCAGCGCATGAGGGTCCGCAAGGGCCATTGAAATCCCGATTTGCTGAGGGCAACGTCAGTCAGTCAGTCAGGAAGGTAGACAGATAGACAGCTTAGGGTCTGTACATGTAGCGCACCGTAATCGCTCGTGGAGATGCGAGGGCGGCATAATGCGTGTGTTGCACGCAACACGAGGGTTCGTTGCATGATGGTGAATGAATACGAAGCCTCGCTCAGCCCATGGGCAACGTCATCATGTGATTCCTAGGGCCTTCCAGGGGTGTAAGTTCGGGCGGTCCCGCACGTCATGGACAACCCGGGCTTGTTGGTTTGGCGCTTTCAGTCCTGCCTTCCAAACCCGGCAAAATTCTCCTGACACCCGCATGGTGGCATACCCAGAGCCTAATAATCCCGAGCCATGCAGGCCTGCATTGGATCATGAACGCATTCATATTAAACTTACTGACATGGCCTTTCCACAAACACTGGCATGCGCCGGTCGCTGTTGTTTGCTAGAATAACATTCGTTCGCTCCAGGAGCAAACCAACATGCAAGCAGGTGCATGGCATTGATGAGGGTGGGTGATTTGATACCGCAGGATCGTTTCAGATTGTATTCACTCAGGGTTTGAAACTTTGAATGTCAAGTGACGTAGAATGATAGAAAACGAGGCACAGGCGGGTTCGTGACTGCTGGGCATGCTGCATTGTCACACAGGCACGCTGGTTATATCATGCATGCATTCTTTAAGCCTGGCTGGAGGGAGAGGGGACTTAAAAACACTGGAGAAGCCAGTGATATGGTACGTGCACATCAGCGTTTGATCCGCTCCGGTCGTGCGCAGCTCAATCCGTGCTTGGCACTGCCACCCAGCCGTCCAGCGCACCACTCGCGCAGCTCATTCCGTGGCGCCGCCGCCGCTGCCACCGGCCGGCGCCTGCTGCTGCCTGCCGGGCGAGACGGCGCCGTCGTCGTGCAACGACGGTGCGCGCTTGATGGACGCGTCCCGGCTCACCCGCCGCGACGGCACCGGCAGCGCCGGAGCCACGCCGCCCGCACCCGCACCCTCCGCATCATCACCGTCCGAGACCTCAATGAGAGGCTGCTGCTGCTGCTGCTGCTGGGCGCCGGAGCTGCTATTGCGGTTGAAGCTGGCGCCATTGGCTGTGCCGACGGCAGCAGCGCCGGAGGCGGACGGCTGGCGTGAGGGCGCACGGGGCGGCAGCGGCGGCGGAGGAGGAGCGGACGGCGGGGCGGCGGTGGTCGGGGCAGCAGCAGCAGCAGCAGCGGCGGCATCCTTGGGGGACGCTGCAGCTGCGGTAGAAGTGACGGGCGTGAATGTAGGCGGCGGGGGCGAGGCGGCGAGACGTGCCACTGGGATGGCGGCCGCCGCGGCCACGGCGCCTGCCGTTGCTCCAGCTGCCACCGCAGGCTGGTCGTCATCTACAGCACGGTTCGCGAGGAACACGCACACAAGCAAAGGCAACCGGTTGAGACTGGAACTTTCAATGCTGCAGGTGCATGGCACGCCAAGCCCTGTCCATGAAGTCGAATCACAGCATCTTTGTTGAGTTGGGTTGGAGCTCTCGGGTTGGAGCTCTCGACCAAGGCTGACCCCCGCCGTTAAATAAAGCTTTTATTTGGGTTACAGCATCTGGCTTCCAGCGACGCATGCAATGGCACCCACGCATCAGGCCATCAAGCATGCAGGCAAGTGCAGGTGAGGGGAGCACCATCAGCGGTGGGTATACGGCACACCAGCCAACTCTAGACTAACGACCCCGCCGACACCCGTCACACAAATACCACCCGAGCCGCAAAATGCAAGGCGCAAGCCCAGGAGCATGCAGGAGACATCAGCAAATGCACACACACACGCACTCACGCGCACCCACCTGCCAGCAGCGCGCTCCACGTCGCCTTGAAGTTGTTGCGAAGCCGTTCCACAAAACCTCCCTCGCCACCGCCATCGTCGCCCTTCCTGCCCTGGCACCTCAGCAGCGCCACCAGCATGAGGCAGCCCAGCACCAGGTACGTCATCACCATCTGCCCGATGGCCGCGTAGCCCAGCGCCGCTCCGATGACGGTGGGGATGTCGTTGCAGGAGGTGTAGGTGCAGAGGACGGCCGCGTTCGCTAGTGAGATGGCCAGCTCGGTGGAGAAGCGCCCCTTGGAGGTCTTGTTCCACTGCACAATCGTGTCGTTCAGCACAGACGCCGCCAGCAGGAAGAACGCCTGCATGCGGAGCATGCACATGCACGTACGCGCGAAGCACACTGCTGGTGAGAAACAGCAGCGCCCCTAACTCAGCCGTACAACACAAATTTAGCATCACCTGGCTGGCTGCACGCACACGCGTCCATGCGTGGGCGCCTAAACCCTGCGTTCGGAACCTGAAACTCGAACCCTGAACCAAGGCCTGAACCCACAACCCCACATTGGCTCATAGTGCTAATACCCACCCTCAGCTCTAAACCTAGGCCTGCAGCCCAGAACCCCTACCTTGTTTCGCGTGGGCTCGTCTGTGATGGCGGAGGGCAGCGGCAGCGTCATGTCCTCCACGTTGCGGTAATAGTAACTCACGCCGTTGCCGGTGTTGGCTAGCATGGTGGACTGCAAGCATGCGCAAGCGTCGATGCATGCGTGTCGAGATCCTTATAGGATGGGCGTATGCTCGTGGCGTATGCTGCAGCTGGATACATTCTGGACACGCGCCAGCTGGATGGGTACATAGACAGACACATGAGCAGCACGCATGAACAGATACTGCCATACAGGGATAAGTACATGGATAGGTGCATGGATAGGTAGGTACATGGATAGGGTTGGAGCTGGTTTTGGCTAGGTATGTTGCCCGGCAGGTCCCTCGCACGCACTGACGCACCTGCACTCCCAGCGTTGCGCACCAGTACTGCGTGTCGTTGGCGATGTATGAGCAGCACTCGGGGCCCACCAGGTTGAGCGCGTTCTCACGGAACTTGGTCAGGTCAGGGATGTGCGCCGTGCCTGATGAGGGGCGGGAGACGGCAGCCAGCCAGCAGCCGGTAGACAAAACACACACACACACACAAACATTTATTACAACCACCCGTTGAGATTACCAGAACGTCCTTCGTTGTTCGGCAGCCAACAGATCAGCCCAGAAACCTGGCGCACCATCATCAGCTGCAGTCTCTGTCCTTACGCGTACGCACACAGCAATCTGCACAGCAATGGCCCCCCCGGAATCACACTGCCTGGGCCCACAGGCAATGATGCCAACTGGGCTTCCTGTGTTGCTCCTACACGTCAACGCGCCTCTCGCGACCCTGAGCTTCAGATTCTGCAGCCCACTTTGCCGCAGACCCAGTAGCGGCACCCCAAATATACCTTCACTGACTGTCAAAGCACCCCAGGAACCTCAAAGAGCCTCCTCAGCCGTACACTCAGGCTGCCACGCACGTCTCACGCTCAGCCGCTGCGCCGATCACGCTCTGACGCTCAGTCCCCGCTGCGCCGCTGCTGCCCCGCTGCAGAGTGCAGACTGACAGGACATAGCTTCAGCAGTCCTCGCATAAGCACTACACCCTGCAAGCCCTAACCCTACAATTCTATAGACCCTAGACCCTAAACCCTAGACCAGCACACTAAACCCTACAACCCTATCAGTGACCCTATCAACCCTGCACCCTCACCTGACAGGAAGTACTCCCACAGGTCGCGCCGCAGCACCCACACACACTCCTCACGCGTCAGCAGCACCTCCGGCTCCTTGCCCAGGCCCCAAGAAGCAGGCTGCAGGCAGTGTGGTGCAGCAAGCATGTCAAGTCACAGCCATGCACACACGGCGGCACGCATATGCATACACTACATGGCCCCACGGGACATAAATTTCTTGAAAACACGGCGGCCGGTTGGTTAGTTCAGGTGGGTTGGTGGAAGCATCAGCATCTTACTATGTGCTAGCATGTGGCCTAACCTTGTCCTGCTGTTTGCGCACGCGGTGTGCTAGGTGTGCTGGCATGCAATTGCAAGCGGCATGGGTCATCCGGATGGTGGCGTGCAGCGTATCAACCAATCACGCGCATGTTGCGGCGGCCCTGTGCCCCTACGTTGGCATTAGTGATGAGGCGCCTGAACCTAAACCCTAAGCCCTAAACCCTGACTCTAAACCCTAGACCCTGAACCCTAAACCCTACCTTGGCCTTGGTGATGGGGCGCGTTGGCCACATTTTGCTGGTGTAGTCGGTCTGCACAAGCTTGATGATGAACACGTCGGTGGTGGTCTTGGCGGCGGCAGCAGGCGCAGACGACGGCTGCCTGCACGCTTGCACAGCACAGTCGAGGATCGTGACACAGGCACAGCGTCACAGGCGCATATGAATACATAATGGCACAGGCGCATTGCGATGCTGACGGCAGTCAGAGCAGCGTCGCACACACCCTCCCAAACATCACGCATACGCATACACCGCACGGCCCCACGGAAAGCACACTGCATGGCCCCACGGGATCCATATAACTTTAACGCACCCTGTTGCGGCGGGCGCGGAGGTATCTGCGGGGTAGTCATATGCAGTGGAGGTGTCGGCGGCGGGGTCTACAGGGTCACTGCCGCTGCCGTCATCGCCGCTGCCATCACCGCTGCCACCGTCCGATCCACCTGACGCACAAGTACACACGCACAGCAGCCACGTGATCCTCATGTGTCGCACACTGCACGGCCCTAACGGAGCAAGCAACTTGAGTAATACATGCGTGTGTCGTATATGCGTTCAGGATGCGACCAAGCCTTGCGCCATGATGGCAACGGAGAAGGCTTGTGCCACAAGACGTTGACAAGAGCACGTGCGCATGCACATCCCCAACACCCTACCCGTCGTTGACGAATGATTGGTGCGGTGCTTCGCACGGCACTCTTGGCATGATGGTCTCGAATTCACGTCCCGCTGTGCTCTGCCGCACGCGTAGAGGCGCGCTAAGGATTACTGCATGCTGTGAATCTGTGATATGCTGCTGCTGAGGTGCGCTGCATGCTATGCCCCACCACACCACCTTCTCAGTACTCAACGCACAACACGCATGCACTGCAGCGCACTGCAGCGCATTACAGCACCCTGCACGCCCGTCCGCACCTATGTCGGCGTTGTCGTTGCTCATCGCGGCTTCGTCGCTCAGGCCGTCCAGCAGCTGCATGAGTGGGTGTGCAGAAAAGCGGAGGCGGAGCAGTGAGTGATCCAGTCAGGGAGCGCAAGGCGGCAGCACGGCCGTGACGCAACAGCAATCAAGCCAGGTCAGCGCTCGTCAACGCAGCAGCAGCAGCAGCAGCCAGCCTACTGTCATGATACGACACCGTTGTCTGATGGGCAGGAAAGCGGCGCTCGGTGGGGCTGGGCAGTGTAATTCCCGTGAGGAAGTGAAGGGCAGTGATGCTACTTCATGCAACTTCATCTGATGGGTTGCATCAGCACAGGCCTTAATGTATCATTCTATCAAGTACTGCATCATTCCGTTATTTGTTGGTTTAGCTCACCGCAACAGCCGAGGGTCCGCCCCGCAGCAGGCGCGCGTACATGGCCTTGTACGCCGTCTGGTTGAAGGTGCTGCGCACGCCCGGCCGCCGCGCAAAGCTCAGCACGTACGTCTGCAGGGCAGATGGGAGTGGGCAGGGAGGGGGGCGTGCAGGTGTTCATTTTGTTCGTGCGCGAGAGGAGGGCACGCGCACGTGCCAAAACAGGCATTTGTTTTATTGTCACCCATACACGCATTGCAGCCTCCGCGGAGGACAGCAGTTGTGAGCCATTATCGCAGAGTGTGACAGCTGCTTCTGTGCCACAGTGCCCGCTGACTCATGCGATTCATATGACTCATGACATTAGTCATGCGACAGTTGATCTGGCCCCCTACTACCGTACTCACCCCCGTGGGGGTCTCGAAGGTGGAGAGGTTGACGGCGAGCGTGGCGTCGGCGACCAGCAGCTCGGCCAGGTCGTCCTCTGAGGCGGGCTTGTAGGGGTTGAAGGCCTTGGCCATTGAGTTCCACACCTTGTAGCTGTTGGTGTAGTTGAAGATCCAAGAGTCCTGGCCAAAGGTGCCCCTGGAGCATCAGGTTTTCACAGGGAGGGCGAAGTA
>BDDA01000390.1:88748-100637 GCA_001662385.1 Chlamydomonas asymmetrica | reverse complement strand
CGCCCTAAACCACGGTGCACCTCCACGGCTGTGCCACACCCCTCACCATCGAGTGTCAGCTGGTGATCGAATTATATCTAAGCATTTCTTGCGCGTTTGCTTGGGCTTATTGCCATTACCACATGTGCACGGGATTTTACGGTTGCGCGGCGTGTGCGCTAAGTCCTAAATGCCCTAAACCACGGTGCACCTCCACGGCTGTGCCATACCTCTCACCTTCAGGCGAGCAGCGGGTAAGGAGGCATGGAAGGAGGAACCATGCAGGCCCACATGCCGTCCAAAAACTCACGCAGAAGTCAGGCCAAACTTTCGCGCACAACCCCGAACACCCAGCTACAGAGTAGCACCAGCCGACCTAATGGAAGCGAGTGGGGAGATAGGCCGCAATGCACAGGCCGATGGCGCCACGGGGAGGACGCACCGTGCGGCCTTACGAAAGTAATGGGGCGGCGCCAAGCTCGGTGCATGCGCTTGCCAATTTCATCCTACGATGACGAACATTGTCCGCCCACACCAAGCGCATTTGACACCATGCACCACAAGATCCCCACAGTGCACCCAGCAAGCGGCGGACATGACAAAGGCACACAAAAGCACAACCTAACACACATAGACAACACCGAACTTCCCAAACGGCTCCCCCAAGGCGACCGAGACATTGCACCCGGGGGTCAGATCCCGCCTGGCCCAAGCGGCAGCCAAACACGCGGAGCGCAGCAAGTACCAGCCTGGCAGCTAAACCGCCCGGCACACTCGCCAGTCCGCCTGCACGCTCAGCTAGGGCGGCGTAGGGCACCGGATGCGACGCCGTGAGCAAGACCTCCAAAGTCTCCGGCTGGTCCGTACGCGTCGCTGTCCGCGTGCAGCACAGGCCGCTGTCAACCCGCACCCGGACGAATGAGGCTTCCGTGGGCTGGGCATCCGAGTGCACCCACAAGAGCTGGTGTGGGATGCTCAAAGCCATATCCCCATGGAGCTGCGCGCGGTTGAATGGAACAGCAAGAGTGTTCGGCTCTGAGCAAGGAAATGGCTGACCAAACCACTGGCACGGTTGTATGCCGCTCCAGTTGCTTGGACACGCGCATCGACCAGATACAGAATTGCACCGTCAGCCGCAGCGCTGTCCACAGGGCCGCCCGCGGGCCCGACGGCACACGCGGCCAGGACCGCCAGTCATCCGCCACTGCCGCCGAACCTGAGGCCCGCGTACGTGCCATGGCTAGCACGCCACGGGCCCAGCAGCCAGACGATAGCGGGTATGTAAGCTGGCCACCCCAAGAACAAGGGAGTGTACCCCGAGTGTACTCCACCGGCCGCTCTAAAGAGCAGGGCACAGGGGGCAAGCGGCACTGACAGGAGATGCAGCATTCCTGAGGTATGCCGTCATGGCCGCACAGGGCAACGCTGCATGCGACAGGCGGTATGCAAAGACACGCAGGTGATTGGACACGGGTGCCATCCACAGGCGTGACCAGTAAGCCGCATACACGGCATGCGATGACGGAGGGGCAAGAGCATGGGACGCAGCGGCAACCGTACCAAGGCACCGTACCGCACATGGGCCAGCCTAGCCGTGCGCTTGCTGGCAACCAAGGCAAACAAGTACGAGCCAGCAGCAGAGACTGCCACCTCCACATGGACAGCGTAGCTTGCACCACCATGGCGAGCACACAACACGGCTCGCGGGTTGTACAGCTATACAGAGGCAGCAAGCGGTTGGGCGCGGGCAGCAGCTTGTTGGGCATTTGCGGGCGACATAGCAGCAGGCCGCTGTGCGGAAATGGCAAGGGCAGCCTGACGGGTGGTTTATCACACCTGCAATTGTGTGTGTTGTGTCAGCGGTGCAACAACATCTATCTTGTACGTTAGCCCGCTGAGAGGTGGCACCACCCTGTTTTATTTGTAAATCAAGGGGCAGGCATGCGCACAATTCGGGAGCAAGCGTTGGCCGCAACTGCGTAGCACGTGGTGCTAGAGAGTTGTGCACGTGGCACCTGTCACTGCGCATTCCTTGTGTGTTGTAGTTGAGCCCGCACTAAGCTCTTGTGGCAATTGATGTTGCTGATTGTGATGCGCTGCACTCAGCCGTTTGTGGTCATGCATGATGCTTTTGCTGCTGTACTGCACTAAGCCCTTGTGGCTCTCTTGCACACCAAGTGCATAGCTTGGTGACCCTCTGCTGCCTGCCTGGTCCCCATCTGGGGGAGCATGGGCCGTATGGCCAGCACGCTCCTAATGCACGCTCCTGATGCACGCTCCATAGCATAACATCTGTAGTTGAGCATGCTCCTCGCGCATGATCTAGGCCAGTTAAGTTGCGGCCACCCTCCGGGTTGCACCGCCTGGTAACGTTTGAACGACACAAGAGCTGGGATGGTGTTCGCCGTCAGATGTTAGTTGCCGCACCTCTTGTGCAACTCCCTCGTACGCATGTGTCAACGTGTGTGCCCGGGGTTTACAACGTCGGCGGCCCCGCACTTACTGGTGACGCCTGCCTGTGCTGGGGCAGCTGGGCTGTGTGATGGATGCTGATGGTTCCGCCTCATGGATCACTCACTTGTATCTTGTGACAAGGCGCTGGGCTGGGGGTTAGCATCTTGCCCCCGCCTCCATGCTTGCCGCACCCTGCAATCACCATGCCACACCGCTTGACTGGGGTGTTTTGTTTGGACACCTTCTTTTGTGAATTGAGATGGCGCTGCCCTCCTTGCGTGCTGCAGCGTGCCACCCAGCAGTCGCGCCCCACCACTCCTTGGCGTGGCAGTAAAGTAAAGTATCTACGCGGGTGGACCACCGTGTAAAATTGAGGAATGGGGCATGCGGTGCACGCCCCACACTGCAAGACCGAGGCACATGCGAAGGCAGGTCAAGCATTGTCAGTGGCAGAAGCAGCATGCTGGTGCTCCAAGAAGCGCTTGGTAGCGAAGATAGCGGCCAGGTCCCGGATAGTGGAACAATGAATAGCACGGCAAGCATCGCGCGCTTGAGACTTGGAAAGGCCCAAGTGCTCGTGCATGGCAGTGAGCGTGTCAGTGTAGACTGGTTTTTTTTTTTTGACGGGAACGGTTACAGGCTAGGACACCGCTGCCAAGGCAGGCGGTGACAAGACAGGACGAGCCTGACCCCCTTGGGACCCGGAAACCCGGCCGGGACAAGGGCAGGGACAAGGACAAAAGAAAGGCAAGCAAAGCGAGCAAGGCCAACACAGGAGGCACAAGCAAGCAAGCCGACAGGCGTTCACGCCAAGGAAGCGGAGGGGTAAGCACCTCCCAGTCCACACCCCACCAACGAGGGAGACCCCACACACCCACACGCAGCACACACTGGCGGCACTCAGCTCCCGCCGCGTCCAAGCGGCCACCCCAGAACAGCTGAGACGAGCGCACACCCGTGCCCCGCCGTCAGCTCTGAGGGACCAAACACTTGGAACACCACCTAGGCCAGCCTAAGACGGAGCCGCCACTGGATGCGACACTGAGAGCAACACTTGCAAAGAACAAGCAATGCCCGGCTGAGAGGCTGGCCACACCCTACACAGACCGCTGCTAGTCCAGATGGATGAGAAGGCTGCCTGGGAAGTCAGCACGCCCGTGTGAACGGACAAAAGGGCCCTGGGAATGCTGTAGGCCAGGTGCTCATGAAGCTAGGAGCGGTTGAACTGCAACTTCATTTCGGCGCGCAGCATGGTGACCGCTGCGCGCACTACCGCCGCGGCCGTCATGTTGTTGGCTTGGCCCGAGGCCCGCGCCGACCGCCGCGTGTCAGTGTAGACTGTGCCAGCAACGCCAAATATGATGGGCAGCAAGATGACAGAGAAGCCGCTAGAATGCCAGTGAGCGACGAGAGCGGCATGCTCGGCACGGGCGAGGGCGCGCTGGCGGTCAGGGGCGAAGTCACAACAGAACTTGAGCTCAACCAAGACGAGGGTGTCGGTGGCAGCCGGCGGAGTGGGCGGGCAACGGAGGAGGATGTCAGGGAGGGAGGCATGGTACGCGGGGCCAGCCGGGCGGAGGTCGGGGGGCAAGGTGCGGTGGGACGGGAGCAAGGGAACCGGCAACGGGGCGGCACCACAATCAGTGAAGGCGACGAAAACAGCGCAGGAGCCAGCAATGATGGAGTGCAAGAGGAGGCGGCAAGCGCGGTGATGGCGGGCAGTGACAATGGCGGACAGGGCGGGGCAGCCGGAAACGGAGTCGTGGGAGGAGTCCGGGGCACTACAGAGCCGACAGGAGGCGGAAGGGCGGGGGCTGACCAGAACACCAAAGCGGTACTGAAGGGCACGGCGGCGTTGCAGGGCGTTGAAGGCGGGGAGGTGCATGAAAGCAGAACTGAGGGCGGCATCACGGCCCGAGAGGTGCATCCAGCGGCGGAAGTAGTAGGCGAGGGCGTTGGAGGTGCCGAGGGTGTGGGCGGAGCGCATGTGGCGACAGAGCGTGGCGGCGTCGTCATCCAAGGGTCGGAGCGCAGGAGCAGGGGGCGAGGCAGACCGCTGGGGGATATGCAGCTGGCATGCGCATGCGTGGCAGCTCTGCATGCGTGCACGCATGCGTATAGGTATCCTTGACAGATGGGGCTGGCAGTCATATTCTGACCGCCAGCAGCAATAGACGCGACAGCTGTCATGACCAGTAGCGCATCAGCTCGTTTGTGTTGGGACCCATTTGAGCACATGCTGGCCAGCGCCACCATCAGGGAAGGTCAGCAGCTGCCTCATGACTGCTTGCTCCCACTTGCCATGTCGGGAGGGGTGGTTCCGACAGCTGAAGCTACAAACATCGACACTGTCTGTGAGGCCAGCCGTGCGCCAAGAAGTCAGCAGCCCTCTTGGAGGCGGGCACAGCGCACTGCTGGGACCCAGGCAAACGAGTACGAGCCAGCAGCGCAGATAGACTGCTACCTCCACAAGGACAGCGCAGCTTGCACATCGCCATGGCGAGCACACAACACCACCCGGCTCCCTGCCTGTGCAGAGGCAGCAGCCGGTTGGGCGCGGGCAGCAGCTTGTTGGGCATCAGCGGGCGACATAGCAGCAGGCCGCTGTGCGGAATGGCAAGGGCAACCTAATAATGAAGGGGTGGTTGAACACACCTGCAATTGTGTGCGTATTGTCAGCAGTGCATGCAACGGCATCTTGCTGTTAGCCAGCTGAGGGGTGGCACCACCCTGTTCTATTTGTGACGCTAGGGCCCCCGGCAGGCATGTGCGCGTCGGGAGCAACTAACCGCTAGCTGGCAGCAGCGCGTGCCGTTGTGTGGCGCTGTCAGAGGGGTGTGCGCGCTGCACCTGTTATATGGCTAGGGTGGCACATATCACTAGTGACACAACACCGCGTCGCTTAACCAGCCATACCGCCAGTTTTGGCGTTCTCGCTGCTGCCCTTCATCACCATCACCTTCATGGTGTGGATGCGACCCTAATTGCGACCCTCCGCCTTCTGTTGTGGATGAACCCCACCCACGCCACTGCCGCCACCCGCGTTCAAACACCAACCATATGAACACATTTCTTTTTTCCCAAATGCAAGGTAAGCCGGGCAACTCACCACAGGTGAGTTCTTTCAATTGTTCTTTCACCTCATCCAGCCGCTCAGCGGTCCGCTGTTTTCACTGAAAGGTATGTGGTATGAAAAGCAGCATATCACTGAACAAATGGGACAGCAGTGCCTCACTGTGCTGACCCGCCTGGCATCCACTAAAGCTGACTGGTGACAACATGATCAGCCAGCCACACGGGATGCAGACCATTTCGCACTGTGACCCGCACTGTGACCCGCGCTTTTGGATGCATATGTCAGGCTTGCCGCTTCTGTGTGCTGCAAGCACCCGTTCACGACAAACAGATGACTGTTGCGCCACCTGTGCGCGAGCCAAACGCGGCCGGAAGTGGCACCTAAAGCCATGCAAAGACCACTCGACGAGGGTTCCAGTTACTGCCCAACCCACACGAACGCAGTAGGCATCAGGGCAGTGAAACAACAGTTACTTCCGTTGCATACGCTGCGGACAACAAAAGTAGCAAGGGCGATGAAAGTGGATACACACAGAACCTCCTAACACATAAACACATGCCTGGCTCATGCTGGACCTCTAGCTCCAGCCATGCGGTTGTATGGGATTTAGCCGCTGCGCACACCTCGCTTTCACATCCTGGCCCGCCTATTGAAAACATTAGGGCCCAAGCCATGCCGTTGCATGGGCACAACTGCACAAAGATAGCCCTCCTTCGTTGAAATCCCTTACTGTGCACTGGTCCACTACACAGTGACAGCCCTTCCTTGCCTGCCTGCACAAACACCCGCTGTGCCATTTTCTGCTCACGACGCTTCGGACAATAGTTGGTAACGAACCAGGGCGGTCATGAAGTCACAGACACAGGATGCGATTGTAGAAGTTAGCGCAAGCTCTACGCCACAGCAGGTCGTTTCGGCAATCCTAAGCACGCCTTCTGTGTCCTCGCGTTCAAGCAACCCCAACAAATGGCTAATGGCAGGGGTATGTGGAATTTCCTGAACTTGCTTGGTGCTTTTCACACTTGCCTTGCACACTTGTCGAGAGTCTGGCCGTTATTCTCAGCGCTCTCAAGTCTCATCCACAACTCTGCAAACGCTTGTTTGACATTCTCACATGAACCTGCCTGCGCTTCCAGGCCATTCACTGCCCAGTGCATCGCAGGGTGCCGCACAGTGCCTGAACTTGGTGATGTTGTTGTGCGTGCAGTTTGTGTTCGTTATGGTGTTCGCCAGCACGGTGTACTTCCGTGAGGAAATTTATACCTTCTCCTCAGGTACATTGCATCCGATTCAACTCCTTATCACTGTAGCTGTAGTGTTGGGGCAACACTCAACAGTGTTGTTCCATCCAGTTGTAATGGCCGTGTGTCCCCCCCGACTTGATTGTGAACAGCTCTTCGGCTGTAAGGCGGTGCGCTTACCTGTCTCAAAGGCTGGTTACTTGAGTCCGTGTATGTGATTGTTTCTGCTTGCATATTGACATACTGACACACTGGTGGCTTCTTGGACGCAGACCTGCACAAGCGGCCCATCCTGTCGCTCGTAGAAGGCCTGCAAGTGCAACAGTACTTGGGCAGCAACTGGATGTTTGGGGCTGGTGAGGATGCAGTCAAGACAGAGGACGTTTTGCTTGCTGCATCCAACGCAACCCTCGTAGACGTGTTGACGGGCACCAACTCGACAGACACGACGACAACAACCACAGGGGGCGATGGAGATGCTCCCAGTTCAGACACTGCCCGGGCAACTGAAGGCGGCACTGAGCAGGCCAAAACTGCCACCGCGCGCCGCACACTCAGGAGGCACGGCAACAGGGGGCGATAGGATTCACATTCTGGTGCGGACCCTGCTGATCTTTCGCCAAAGCTTAGGACTGATACCGTCTAGCAAGACACTGTGCACGCCAGTGTCTCAATGTGGAACCTGGTGGCCATGCGCACTGGATGCCGCAGATGCAGCATCGCAGCGGGCCGCGTAGCGCCTTGAAACCATCCCGACCCTGCCAGACGGCCAGTTGTGTTCTCAGGTTACTGGCAGGCGTAGACCAGAAGACTGCCCTCTCACTGCAATTGGCATATACGCATGCCTGGCCTGTTCATCAGCCTTTGTAACTAGTGGGAGGTGCGTGCGCATGTGAAACTGACACATCCGCAGCGCAGAGTTGAACTGGGACCATCGAAGATTGCTCAATGGCGTGTGCGGGACGGCCCTACATTTTCATCCAGGGGGATGTGCTGAGCTCATAACACGTACTCACCCCCTGGTAGGGCCGAGGTGTGAGTATATGCAGGCAAACACTCCCGACCCACATCACCGACACTAGCTGCCCCAGTCGGTCCCCAGATCATTGTAACCGCAACAGTGTACATGCTATTGTCTTGCCGACTGCACAGCCGCTTTCGTCCACACTCAAGCATTGCAGCAAGGCGCTTCTGCCTGAATGACAGAGACGGTATGGCGCTACGCTTCCAGTCAATACAGTTTGTATATTCAGCCACGGCCACATGTGCCAACGCATAGCCAACCCGACCACTGCCAAGCCAAGCATGTGCAGTATACGCCTGACTCTGTATTGCTGCCAGGTAGGCGCACCTGGCAGCAATGCAGAATGGCAGGAGGTCAGTCACTAAAAAACATTGTGACACAGCACTGCTTTACAGCTGCGATACGACTGCTGGCATCCAAACACGTGTTTGCACCCTGCGTTGCATGCAGCCTGCGAACGCGCCTGCGAAAGCCAGGCCAATGGCAGGTGTGAAATGCAAAACTGCTTGTTGGCACTGCTTTGTGGATTTTGGGTTAGCATTTCCCAGTCCCTGTCCGGATCAGGCAGTGGCTAGTGTGCTGGAGGCGCCCACCTGCGCGCTCCCTTTCCCGTGTATAGATGCAGCTGCCAGTACATAGTGGGGGCCGGTGGCAACTGCATATATACACGGTGAGCCCCCGGTAGGCGACCTGCAGGTCGGTGATGCAGGGTGAATGCTTGAGCTGATGCTTGTACATACATGGAACTATGACACGCACAATGATCTCACCATGCCTGCTGGTGAACGTGAGGTGGTATTCATGACTGGGTGAAGTTCAGCACTCAAGCTCACGTCCGGGAACGCCGGCTGTGCAATCTAAGTCTTCCAGCTGATCAGCATCATGCACACATTTCAGGCCATGTAGACAGTAGGAGTGATATGCATGCATACATGCGCCCAAGCTAGCCGGCATGCATGCCATCCACGCTGACACGTAGGCCGCGCGGCCCCAATCGTGCAGCGGCGCTCCGTTGTTGCAGCCCAGCGGACGCATGCATAGGCGTGTGGGTTCATCAATGTACAAGTCAGAGGCGCATATGCATGCAGCTGCGTGGCGGTTGTTCGCACGGTATGCATGCACCCACATGGCCATGTGCAGCAGTGCCCTCCGCCAGACATACCCTCCCACCCACCCGATGTCCGCGGCTCCGCGCTGGCGCTGTAAGTTGTTCGCCCCCGCCAGCCATGCCGCTTCTCAGCCCGGCGCAAGGGGGCACACCTGTCACTAACGGCGAGTGAATGGATTATTGGGGGGCAGGACGTCGGGGCTGGCGCCGACCTTTAACAACGCCCATCATGTACCGTAGTGCAACTTCAGTGCCGTACAAGTGCAGGCGGTGCATAACGTAGGTACTGGGCAGCTTTAGCAGATCAGCTTGCGGTGGCCGCTTAACCAGGTCCCCTGGGAGCAATGCAGGCGCTGCATTCCGTTAAAAACAGCACACAACCAAGTTGCTGTGCCAGTACGCCTGTACGGTGCAACCTTTGTGTGCATCAGGCAGCAGGACCGACGCGCAGGCAAGCAAGCATGGCTACCGCCAGTACGTCCATGCAAGACGCCAATGTACTTGGTGTTCACATGACGACTCCTGGTATTCATTCATTCAGCAGTGCACGATACCGCATCGTATCATTGAAACTGTATGCGTACGTATCCGAAATAGGGACCTGGGCAATGGCAGTTGCAATGCATTGCGTTCATCAGGTGATATGGAAAAGCCAGGGACTTTTGCTCTGCACGCTGTGACATGAAATGGGGCGGCAAGTGTGTGCAATGTGGTGCAACCCTGCCGCGCATGCATGGCTTTGTGGCTTCGCAGGCAGGCCAACAAAGGAGGCACAGTCATGAACAATTATAAACCAGCCATCTCAACCGTCCAATCGGCAAGCGTCTGGGCAGCCTTGCTTTCAATCCTGACCACAGCAACTCTTCTAGTTGGGTGGACGAATGGCGCACGTGCGCACGCTGCACTGGTTTGCCACTGGCTCCACACATGTGGCATCTCCATCAGACAAACACACTAAACAATGACGACAAAATGAGCACAACAACAAAAAGTCCCAGCTCATCACACACTCACACTCCATTAGAACCACACACTGCTGCTACTGCTACTTAATCCCGGCTTGCGGCTTTGTCCGCATTTCCACATGCGCTTGTAGGCGATACCTGCACAACCACGTCCCCCGATCTGGCACAAACCCTGTACCTTCCCACAATGAACGATAGGTGCTGCTAGAATGGGCAAGGGTACGCTGAGATTCAAGGCCGCTTCCAGTCAATGTGCCCGGGAAACGGGCGCGGGGCGAAATGCAAATGAGTGAGTGCAGGTCATCAGAATCGTGACAAGGTCTGGGATGGCGGCGGAAAGTGCGGGCGATGGCCCAGGCAAGCGGGCATGCATGCACGTCGCTGGTGGAGCGAGGTCAGGAGAGCGGCATGCGAGCGACAGCTTGCCAAGGCAAGTGATGTGATTATGGTGTACTCCATGTCAATACATCATCAACAGCGGACGGCAGAGGCGATTCGTACGCAAGGCATGCAGTGTGCACAGGCGCGGCCATTGATAGCACGCCCTAGCGCGAGGAAGAGGTGCGAAGGCGTGCAAATAGCACAAAAGCTCAATTAGTGTCACCAACAATGCAGCATACAAGGCTTGTACAACGCTCAGCCGCGCCTGCCGCAGCCAAGCGGACGCAGCTTGCGGCGCCGGTGGCTTGCCCAGTTGTGGCGCCCAGCGCACGAGCTCAGAAGTGCCCATGCCTGAGCGTGCGCACGTAGGTGCGTCCTCCCAGCTCAAACGTGAGCTCCTGGAATCCACCTCGCCGCACCTTGCTGCTCATCTTTCCCGTCACTGGCTTACCAGCCTCCACTGCGACCTCATCGTCAAACACCACCACACACTGGCCCCAGTGGGTAGCCTCCCTGGACAACACACACACGCGGAAGAAGATGTAAGGCTGGTGGTGTCGGCCAATCAGGGCAGATGCATTCATTCCGCTTGATGCGCTGGCGCAGCAGACCAACACGCCATGCTGTAACCGCAACAAAGCTGCGTGCAGTGCACAGCACGCAGTGATGCTGCAGGACGCAGGGGTGCGACGCAGAACACACGACTGTAGTACACCGCCAAGGCAGCAAAGCTGCAATAGCATGGTACGCTCGGCTCAGCATGTGTATCAGGCCAGGACGGCCACTGCATGCATGCCGGCAGACAGCGCTGGATGCCAAATGAGCATCATGAAGCACTGTGTTCTCGCTATTGCTGAGCTGTCCAGGAGCGGATGCAGCACAGCTGCAGGCTTAGGCTGAATGATCACCGCCGTTCCACAGCGCACGCCTAGATCGACGAACCAACAGTGCGCTGAATGTGCCTGACAGTCAGCCTGAACGAGTAGTGTGGTAAATGATTGCGTCAAACGCCACTCCCTCTTACAGCGTATTTAGTTGTTCATAAATGTGTATGCCGCCAAAACATCACTTTGAGGTGCATGAGTTGCTGCACTGCTGCGAATGATGCGTTCCTGTGAGTATCGGTATGCTTGAATGAAGCCGTGCCCATAGCAACTTGCGGCAGCTGTTTGAGGTACCACCATGCAATAGCCAATGCGGTACCTGGGTGAGCAGGCCAGGCGGGAAGGCGGTGGTGGGTGCGTGGTGGCGGGCAGGTGGTCCGCTCATCTACCACTCCCACACTCCCACCCTACCTGGCGAGGGGGCCCGTGTCCAGCACCGCGCCGCCGGGGAACTCCAGCTCAAACGAAATGGCCAGGCCACGCAGAGGCCGCACCTGCCCAGACATGCAGGTTACAGCCGGAGCAAGAGAGGGAGGGAAGGAAGTGAGGGAACACCAAGCCCCCTCCCTAAACACGGGACAGCGGGTCATACAACAACGCAAGCCGCAGGTCACAGGCTGCCTGTGCATGTGTCCCTACCGCGCCTACCTTGCCAAACAGGGGTAGCGCGAACTCGGCATCAAAGTCCATGTTGTCGTTCATGGTCTCGAGGTCAAAGCTCTTGACGGCCACCTCGCGTGTGTTGAGCCATTGAGGCCAGAGGTGGCTGTACGGGTG